>QGOB01000610.1:0-60921 GCA_003313055.1 Termitomyces sp. MG145 | reverse complement strand
GCCAAAGTTTCGATTAGTCGGAGGCTGGTAGCGAGACGAGATACCGGAATAGGGGTGGACTGGGGGATCAACCGTGGGAACGTGGTTAACGACTGGTGGCTCAGGGACTTTAGCGGTACCGGTAGTGGAGGCAGAGGCAGGACGTTCGTTAGCGACAGGGGGACTGGCGGGAGAACTGGTAGCGGCAGAGTCATTAGCGGCTTTAGGGGGAACCGGTCAATATCCCTTAGCACGAGGGATCTTGATACCGTCAAAGACTTCTGCTGGGCGGCGTAGAGCGTAAAGTTCCCGTTCTAAGGCAGCGACGCGTTCTTCCCTGGATAATGTTCCTGGGCTAGCGGTTGCCGGTTGCAAGACTTTGTGAATAAACGTCTGGGACATGCCTTGGAGTTGTTCCGCGTCAGGGTTAGCATTAGCGCTGAGTCGGCCAGTAAGAATCTGGTTGGGGTTGAGCCGGTGCCATTCGTCGACGCGTTCCATATAGAGCCGTTTGCCGATGTAATTGGGGATTATAGCGCCAGATGGTAGGACAACCTTGCCTTCGTGGTTCCGACGGATTTTGCCTTGACTGATGAAGCTTTCGAGCTTAACACAATTGCCTCGTACCATTGTGTGACCGGTTTCGCCGCAGAAGTGGCAACTGTCACTAAGAGGTCGAGAGGCGCGGGGCTGAGAGCTGTTACCGGCAGCCAATGCAGCCATCTTTTCCTCCATTCGTGCGAGAGCGTTAACGATAGCGGCGGCGGCGATGTCGAGAGGTTCCTTTTTAATGATAGTGGTTGGTACTGGTGTGGGGGTGTTAACGGCGGGAGTCTTAGCGTTAGCGGTCGTTGGTTTCTTCAAAGTTGTGGTGGTGTCGGTACCCTTCAGAACCCATTTGGCAGCTTCAAAGACTTGTTCTACCTCATAGGGGTCCTCCAGGTGATGGTCGGGAAGGGTGATTTCTAAATGGCAGACGAGTTTTGGACCATAGCAAAGTCAGTATGCCTTGCTGGAACAGACGGCGTTCCTCGTTTTGATAGATTTTGCCTTTAGCCAGGAGCCAACGCGCCAGGCGCTGGAAGTCCCTATAGTAATCTGAGAAGTGTCCAAGAGTAGAGATACTGGCCGAGAAGGTCTGGTTAACGAGTCGCTCGAGATCCTGGAGAGTGTAATGGGCAGATTCTTCAGTGCCAGGATATAAACGAAAGACCACTATTTTCCACTCGGCGTAAGTATGGTCGCTAAACTCCGGCAAGCCAAGCCAGGTCTCCGCGGTGTCATATGATACATACCAAGCGGCGTATTCCTTTTTCTGGTTATTGTCATTAACGGCGCAGTCCACTAAGAGATATTCGAGCTCACAGAAATACTGGGCAAGCTCTCAGGGGCAACTCTCGTCCCATTTAGGTGCGGTAGAGTCGTTACGAGGGGGCATATGGCGGGAAAGGTGGGCGTCACCCATGGCGGTAGGGTTAACGGGTGTCGGTAAGGGCGTAGAGGATTGAACTGGGGAATAAGGGTCTGGGGATAACGGTGGTAGCAGTGCGTCGAGGAAGTTGTTGATGTGATGGCCTGGGAAGTTCTCTAAGAGTTCAGTAACGTCGAGAAGTTCCCTAGCAGTTGCGAGTTCCTCTTCAAGGTTACGAGGTGGAGTCGTTAAGGGGGTTAACGGCGATGGTGGGGGAATGTCAAAAGGGATAACGGGGAGCGAAGCTTCGGTAACGAGATGTAAGCGGTTTTTAGCCTGGGGGCGAGTTTCCGGTGGAATTTTGCTATAGAACCCCTTGCGGTGGGCTCCAAAATGATGCGCTGACTTGCCGCCTAGCTGCTGTGCAGGGAACAACCAACCAGACCAGCTAGATAGGGATAGCTAGCAAGCAGTAGTGTTACGTGTGTATGAGGGGAGTCAAGCAAAGTCCCAGAAACCCGGTAAGGAGATGAGAGGTCGGAGTCGGTAAGGAAGTGCGAGAGAGCAGTAAGAGATAACGGTGCGGCCGCTAGTGTCTGTGCCAAATTGTCGCTAAGTGAGAAATCTGTCAAAGACCCAAAAGGCCGTTAAGGAATAGCGGAAGAATTAACGGAAATATACGAGCCACTAGCCGTAAGCGCTAGCGTTTAACGAAGGCAAAACAAGGGCACCTGTATGGTGCTTAACGAAAGCGGAGCGAGGGCGCCCGTATGGCACTTAACAAAGGCGACGAGTGCTAGTCCAACAATACTGTCGGGCTAAGCGCAAGGAGCAAAGTAGACTGGACTGGGTAATCCCAAATCAGCCGTTAACGAAGCAAGAGCGTGAACGAGATCTTAAGCATAGTCTGAAGTGGGGACTGGACTCTGGTACGATTCGATGATTTGTAGCTACTGACAGGGCAGTATTTATAGGTACATAAGGTGATAGATAAAAGGGGAAACCGGTAATAGATAGTAAGCATAGCAGTTGCATGTGATAATGTAGTAGTGCATGTCGGGAGTAGGGCAATAAAAGGGGAAACCGGTAAGAGATAGTAAGCGTAGCAGATGCATGTGATAATGCATGTCAGGGGCCGTAGGGAGAGGGGCCTGGACTGTCGCAAGGTCGGCTGGGTCGTTAAGGGATAGGTCGGTAACGGTCGGTGTCGTTAGCGGTCGGTCGTTAGCGGTCACGTGCTGAGGTCACGTGCTTGGTTCGATTTGTCGGTGTCGGGCAGCCAGCGCTGACCGGGGCGTATCACCGCTTATAGGGATTTTGCCATGCCACTCAATGCTGTGTGGTGCACCATCAATCCCCAGATTTGTGAGTGCTTGAAGCCTTGCAAGGTCCAGTACTTGGTCATTAAGACAGCATGCTTTAGCATGCTCAGCTCCAGCAGCAAGGACAAGCTCAGCACCATTGTTCTGTAAATTGCAATGCACCTGGGTACTATCACTGCTATTGTCCAAATTTCACTTCTATTGCTGTGGACATGGTAGTAGCAATCTTGTTGTCTCACATTGGGCTTGCAGGTATGTTTCTCTTTTCTCTTGTAAGAGTCATCTCACACTGTGCTTGGAGAACTTGCTGAACTAGTTCACACTACATCATGGATTTCACATCCTCACCCATCATCCCTATTCATTTCATTCATTCTACACATGACTCATACTTATTAGTCCTCATAGTTAGCTTGAGTTTGGCCTTTTCTTTCCCAGGGCTGGCTCAAGAACTTGAATGACTCAAGAAATTAATTTTCTTCCTGCAGTGCTTGTCAAAACCTCTCACTAAGTTTCCTCTCACATTCTTGCAATCCCTCCCATCACAAATGGTGCATGGCAAGCAAAGACACTTACAATGGTTCCACCAAGGATAACTAACTATTTACATTTTTACTCAGCTCATTTGACAATATCGGGAGCCCCAAATACAGGATTAGCTTCTTGAAACAGCTTCCATCCCTAAAATGTTTTGTTGGGAACATAGCATGCAAAGTCTCAATACAGCCATTCCTTTAGGAGACCCATGGTCTTGCACAAATCAGTGGTAGCTTGGAAGTGTTTCCTTGCAATTATCATGTCCTGTTTGATCATGGTGATTTCACCAAGTGATCTAACTGAATGGGCTCGGTAGAGCAATTCCCCAAGTGGAAGCCTCAATGATTGTTTCACAGAAGTATACTCCTGCTCCATCACTGAACTCTACCATCCAGCCAAGTATTTATACATCAAAGTGCTCAAGGTGAGATTAGTAGCATTGCAACTGTTCAGATGACCCTTGTGGAGCCCCAAAAATCACACAGTGCAATATAAAGCCTGGATGTTCAATCGAAGACATTCTTTCCTTAGGGTGGTTTTTTTGAGCCACTCCTCTGCAGCTCGGAAGTTTCCTTGCCTGGCGTAATTTAGGGCAAGCAGATGGTCTAATTGATGCGACGTAATCCAAATTGCCAGCATGAAGGGCCAGTGCCCGTACTTCTGCCCGAGCTTCTTCTGCTTCTTGCGTCTGTCCAAGACAAAAGGCCTTGACAAATGGAAATTCAGGTCCTTTGGGTCTCTGGAAGATGGATATCACCCTGTTAAAAGAGACACACAATACGGAACAATGAGATTTTCTTATGTATAATGCAGATACTGCCAGCAAAAGGGAAACTGCGTGAGGCTGGCACATAGTAAGAGTGCACACGAAGTCACTGCTATGCATTAACACATGAGAAATGGCCTCTAAGTCTTCAATCCAGTGAATTAATTAGCACATGTTCAATGTTGACATTGTCCTGCTTGATGATTTGTTCTTCTGCAACATGAGCATCTTAAAATGACCGGACTTCCTTGAGCAGTGGATTAACCAGAATTTCTGTACTGCATTGTTTTGATATATATAGATGTGTGGGAGCCAGAAGTGTTATGAAGTCGCTATTTAGGCATGCAAGAGTTTGCCTACACAGAACATCTGCACAAAAGAAACACAATGATTTGCAAGAGATGATAGGCTGTTGCACTCAGCTTAACAAAAGAGAGTTGAGAGGATGTTTCCATTGTGACAGCAATGCTCTGAAATTTTCCTCAAGTAGAGTTGCACGTTGACGATCCCATAAGATTCTCGGCCTAGCGGGTAGTAGGTACATTGGGTGCTTGAGCGTCTCTGGACGATAAATGAGTCTAAATCTGCGTGAGAATTACGAGGTCGTACGCCGAAGAGTTGATGATCACTGGAACTTTTACATGAGATTCTTCGTATGTAGCTAGGAGTGCGTGCATCAAGTTTCAAATAAGTCGCTATATTGAGTTTTGTCTGTCGAACCGGCCCATTAGAAGTGATAAGAACAAGCAACAAAATCGTATTTTACATTGAAAATGGTCAGGGAATGATTTAGATCGATTTCCCATTTTGCGATGGGTTTCCTGATTGACTGTGGCATGAAAAGCCCTTGATCTTGAACTCTTCTCAGCCTTTTTCTCTACTGCTTTTCGTATGTCATCAATTGATCTTGTGACAGGAATCAGTCGTTGCCGTTATGGTCTACAGGTAATAAATACCCACCTTGCCAGGCACAACGGACATTGGTATTAAGCTGAGATTCTGAGATTCCGCGATGAGCGCAATGATATGACATTGATCTGCGAGTTCCTTGAAGTCAAGCTGGTTTATGAACGTATCCTGAACAAGATATCAGTATCAATTCACTCCAACGCGCGACACGACCTCAACGATTACAAGTATTTCTGAGCACCCCTCTTCCTAGCTGACTCCTGAGTAGAGACCATTGTGCCGATTTGTGTTGAATCGCTTGAATCACGTTGTTCGAGTTCGATATAGTTCGGTCATGATTCAAATTACGAGGTGCGACAAACAGCGTCGTCCGCCTCACTGGCTAATCTAATATATAATGTTACAAACGCGGCCGGAACTGTCCACATACGAGGCTATCCTTTCGGATTGGAGGTATTGCAGTAGTTGCCTGGCGTCTGGACATCGCGACGACATAATACACGGGACGAGGAGAGACACCAGCGCACCGGGGGGAGACAACGGGTCGAGCGACTCAAGTTTTGTGGTTTCGTTTTACTCAAAGTGGTGTCGAGGCTGAGCCGACTCTTGGAAGAGTCAAAGAGAACATTTTCGACAATATTTTTGCTAACTCCAAGTACCAGTGAGGCTGAAAGATCCCAAAGAGAAAGTATTCGAGCACCTCGTTGCTTGGCCCGTTTCGTTTGATATAAAATTCAAGGCTTGGAATCAGAACATCAGTCTTGATGAACCTAGGCGGCCCAAGAAGAAGATATGAAATATGATGAGCCTCAGACGCGGGTCACTTGACAGAGAGCAACTTGCTGATCTTGTGCTGATCTACCTCAGACATGATGCTATGTATACTCCAAGTTGCATATAACGATGACAAGTGACACTCTGTCACTTAAGGTTGGGTACTTTCAATTGGTTGGGCACTTGGGTAAGTACACGGAGTCATCTGTATCTGAGCGCGCTCGTACGTCTAGTTGTATTGATACCGTTGAGGCCCAGGGGTCCCAGCTTCAAGTCCAATACAACTACACACCATAGACGACTTTGACTGATTCACAGCTCTCAGTAGTTGTTTTGCACTCGTAGCTACAGCACAAGTTCCGAGCAGATGTCGACTTTGATTACAGATATATAGGCTTATCATTTCTCTAAGTACATCTACAAGTTGATTAGTCACAGGGTAAGCATACATATGAGCGAGCTAAGATACATAACAGAAGTGGGTAAATACTACTGCTACAGTTCCGATCGAGGTGAAGTGTATAAGAAAAATGGAAAACGAAAAGGGCCATGGACGCAAACCACAAACTATGCCCACGACAGAAGTTTTAGCTATCAGTAGCTAACATCTTCATCTCTAAGAAAAAAAAAAAAAATGGCAGGCAGTAGCCAACGAATCATACCTTGACTGCCTCAACCGCACGCAGCCTTTTCTTCTCCTCTCCGGCGATGACCGACCCACCACCACCACCCCAGCACACCCAGCACAGCAAGCACCAACACCGCACCCAACAACACCGCGCCGCCCACAATCCCCGCCTCCGCCGCCCTCGCGGGCGTCAACATCTCTCTACTCAACTTCCTCTCCACCTTCAACTCCTCCTTCCCTTCCCCAGGCACCACACTGCCGCCCGTCAGACATGTCACCCCAAGAGCGGCCGACGCTCCGCCGAGACAAACGAGCATTATCGCACACGCGATGTACACGGCGTACGCCAGTACACCTCTCCGCGCCCCATTGTCATCGTCGTCGTCTTCAAAAAAATCGTCCATCGGCGTGTGCGCGCGGGTCGGTGTGAAACGCGGGAGGGGGAGGATGACGTAGAGCGCGAGGAAGAGCGGAAGGGAGAGGATCGTTCCGCCTGTTGCTGCTGCGTTTGCTGAGGAGAGAAACGAGGGAGACCAGGGGTTCATTGACGAAGATGAAGCGGCGGACGCGCGTCGGAGGAGACTGTGTCCTACGACGATGTATAGGACAGAAAGCAGTGGGGGTATAGGGAGGAAGAGGAGAACCAGGATGATGGGTCGGTATTTGCGGGCGATCTGTTGGTGACCAAGTTGAGGTGGAGGGGGCGGCAGAGTAGGATGATGGTGGTAGTGGTGGTGATGGTGATGAACGTAGTATGTCTGCTGGACGGTGACCTGGCCTGTTTTGTCAGGGTCAACGTTGACTGTGGATGCACTAGCACGTAGATCTGGTTGGAGGTGCATGGCTGGAACGTCTTTCATCCGCGAAGCTCTCGGGTCGGTCGAGGGATCGATAGTTGGGCGGCGCAGACGACTCGACATTTGCTGTGGTGGCAATCAGAAAGAAGCCTACTCACAGCCACCACCGTTCAAGAACATCCCAAGTGAACCAGAGTTCAACTGGGTCCATCATGACACACATTCGTGCACACTTCCAGCGCCTCGAAGCACCACGTAGAACCCTGAGAGCCCGAGTAGAAAGCCTAGTACAAGAAGAAAAGAAAGTAACGTAGTTACAAGAATAACAAGTCGCAAGTCACACAAAGTGAGTCAGACTGGGTCTAGGATTCAATACAACTCTTCTATATAGAGGGCATCATCCACACTATGAACAATACATACATACATAAAGATAGAAATAAGACAGCAAGTACTATTATATAGCCTTGTTAGATTTTCAACCTTTTTCGCGGCACAGGCCGTAGGCCGGAGTTTTTCCTTGTACGTTTCATTAATATTTGCCCCGATGTCACCATCTTCTGTTCCAAACCATCCAAGAAATTGACTGGAGATAATCTCTTGGTCAATAGCTTCAAGAAATTCATATTCAGGCTCGCTATTGGATGATCAAGCTCATCGGGATCCTCCTCAAAGCAGCGCTTCAGTCCCGGTTGAGCAGGGAAAGATGCAACGATGCGTAGCAGGCTGTATGCACCCGCATCGCTGCGCCGGTGTGGTAAAGAACCAAGGCAATCAAGGGTCTTGCGAACAAGCTCTGGAGAGAATGGACTCCCTTCCTATGAATAAGTGTCAATTGATGTGCAGAATCATAAATAGGGATCACTGACCTTGTTGATGAAGAATTTAGAAGGTGTAACGCTACGAATAGCCCGACGAAGAAAGAGCCTCGATAACATACCATTCTTCCCAATCGAATATTTGGCTTGAACAGCAACCCATATATTGCTGTTATCGGTCAAACGCAACACAAACAATAGATCTGGTCCCATATGCGAGTGAGGGAAACAGACAGGTGTAGCGCTCTCGTGTTGTAACCACGCAGAGGTTTCGTCAACAGTTTTGGCATTAACACCTAATGTTAATGAGGGGCCGCAGTTTGGCCTGACAGGACTGATTTCAATTCCATCAGATGTGTAGTGTAGAGACACTAGTTCGGCCTCCTGCTGCGCCCAAGCCGGTGGAGTGCCAGAAAAAGTGAAGATTTTGTCAACACGTTGTTTTTGAGAGAAAGCAAGGTTGATACAAAAGGCGAGGTAGTTTTCAAAACCATTCGAAGAGGTATCATGCACCTTGATTCGTTCCGCAAAAAGTTTATAGCTCGTACGGTAGTTTTTGTCGATCCAGTGCGTCGCCGCTAGCAAGACAAGGGGTTCATCAATGGCGACGGCGTTGGTATCTGCGTCTTTGAACCGGGCAAAGCCATACTCAACATACATCTTTTCGTCTTGACCCAGGCTTCTTGGCAGGACAGAACGCATCAGATAGTGAGTGGTTAGTTGGTGAATTGTATCAATCATGTCGGGATCTGGTGGTGAGTAATGAGAAAGGAAAGATGGGTGTATAAACACGGTAGAGACGTACTCTTCATAAGCTTGTGAAAGTCAAGACGATAGCGTGATGAGATTGACACGGTCGAGTCTTCGGCATCGACATACTCTTCCGCGTCAGTCGGTCTGAAGTCTGTAAAGAATTCAATATATCTGTTGAGGAGTGTATGGGGGTTTCTAAAACCATGGTTCAATAATTCGGAAATGTAGCCTGCTGTGAAGCGATGCCTGAACAAAAAACGTCAGTGATCAACTTGGAATGACGTTTGAATTCTACAACCTGCCATGTAGCCAGTACCAAACCCTGTTCAGCAGTCGTCTGCCAGAGGCGCTAGAGAGCAACGTCGGTGGAAGGAACTTTTCCATATAGCGACGTTGTATAGCCTCGTTATCAAATGCACCTGTGTCTGAGCACCAGCGATATTTGGATTCTTTCATTATAGCAGAGGCCATAGCTTGGTCGACAACATCTTTCGAAATGCCAGTGCCTGCTACTACCATGAAAACACCGTGCCCACATGTTTGACTTTCCCAAGTCCGCACAATCTCTCGAAGGATTGGGCGATGCGCGGCCCCATTCTCAGAACGAAACGCCAAAGTGTATTGTGTCGCTGCGTACTGAGCTTCATCTAGGACGCAGAAGATAGGAGTTTGATGCGCTTCGTCAGAAGAGAACGTAATTTTGTCGACACGACGTTTCCTGACGCGGGACAGTAAAGCTTGTGTTGTAGTGTTGACGTAGCGTTCGTTGGCTTGGGATAGCTTACGAGTGATTTCGTCAAATATATCCCAGATCTTTGGATGGATAAGATTGGGCTGGAGTTGAAGCAGTAACCAGTGTTTCTTGCAAGCTTTTGTTCGTACATCACTCAAGTTTTCTAGGTCTAGTTGTTCATTCATGACGTCGACGAATATGTTGAAAACAAGTAGTCGAGCGAGAAATAGTCGACCAAAGATTCCATTAGCGATTTCACGGTTGTTGTTGAGGGACGATTCATAGAGAGGAGAGCTGATGGGGGGGAGGGATGACTTGAAGCTCTGAGAGTCAGGAACATAGTGTCTGATCGTGTTTTGCACGTCACTCGAGCCCAGGAGACTGGAATCGACCAGAGACGTAAAGTAGAAGCCCCATTGATGACACAGACCTTCTAGGAGAAGCCGCGTTTTACCAGAGCCGGAAGTGTTGACGAGAAATCTGAATGAAATACGTCGTGAATAGAAGGCATACTTCTCAGATGTCACATCGAGACGAACGTATGATGATTAGGCATGAAAATGTTGCTTAGACGCGCGGAAAGTGTTGGGTCGTTGCTAAAGCTCCCAATATCATGCAAAAGAACGTTGGGTTTGCCGTTGTGACAGGGTATCTGTAGGCTTCTGAGATGTGCTGCGGTTGCAGCATCTCCAACCTTTGGGACCCAAGCTGGCAAGTTCAAGTTCCCGGCGACAAGTCTAGCGATGGCTGGGCGTATCTCTGTCAATAATTTATTGACTTGTAATATAAATGATGTTTCCTTAGGTTCTACTTGTGGTGATCGGGAAGCTAATTAGCCACGGTCAGGAATGAATATTCAGCAAGAAAAAACTGAACACTTCACTCCATGAACGTATGGTATCATACTTCTTCTCGAAATGCGCGCGTTTCAGCACTTCATATAACTTCGAGTCTTCTGTGAGTGCCGTAATACACGCTTGAAGGGTTGAATATCCGGGAGAGACAGTTCTCCAGATATTCCAGAGAACATACGACGCCTCCTCAAGAATTTCAATGTCGAACTTGGAACATAAGTTAAATATTTCGAGGTCTGACATTTCCCCCCCGATGAGGTGGCAGCTCGATCCGGAAGCCAAATCGCGACAGGGTTCCGCGACGGGGTTGACGCTGGCCATCAGGGCCGCATGCTCGGTGACGCCGGCTCCCTCCGGCCAACCATTATTGATTTATTGTCATCTGCTACAGACTTCAGCTTGCACGTCCAACTCGAATGTGAACTGTCTTCGGCAACCGGTGCAAGATTGGCAATTATTACGCACAGTGAGGAACAGAGCTTGAACAGAGCACCATACATATTTGAGAAAGGGCCACGCGGGGATTGAAAATGCGTTATTGAAATTTGCTGATTTCAGAAATACGAGTATTTTTTTTTTAAAAAAAAAATCTAATTTTCAGCCGGTCTCGGACAGGAGAAGTGTGTGTTTTTTTTCTGAGTTGTTTTCAGAAGTTGGAAAGGAGCTACTTGGGTACGTCATGGCAATTTGAAATCAAGGTGCTTTTTATCTCAAGTGGGTTTATTTTCTTCAGCTCTTCTAGCGATACTCTTGATGGTCTAGAGAATGGAAATCGGTGATCCAACGCGTTCGTTGAGTATCCAAAATCCCCTTGCAGCGAATATATGTTCCCGATGTTCAGAAACATTGCCTTTCCCCAACCAAACAGACATATGTGCGAGATGTCAAGCACGATGGGAAAATGCAGGAAAGAAAAGACGATCTGCGACGATGGAGGCACAGAAGTTCATCCCGACAATTGCAGAAGCGCCTGCGTCGGGCCATATAATGAAGAAGGTTAGTTATGCTGTGATATTGCTGTTTTGAGTTGACAATCTTCTGCAGGGAGTACCATCCTCGATCACGCAGATACAACACGTCGTGAGTTGAAAGAGTTCATTGGAATCTTCGTTTTCGTTGACTTTCTCCACCTATCTTCACAGCCCGCTTTTCCTCGCAAAGATCAATGGCCCGCGTCTAGCCGTCATCCTATAGTACAAGAACCTCCTTTTGACACGCACCAACTGCTTATGGTGATTTCCATGCCTTTTTATCTCAACCTTCTCTTTTATGATCTTTGTGTCTAGCCTGCTTCAAAAAAACTGCCAGTGGCTATCTACCCAGAGGTTCAAGGCAGATGGGTCCAGGTGAGCTGACATCATCTGTGCTCCTAAGAAAAACGTCTAATTTTGTCCAGGTGTCCGATAATTCGACTCCTAGTAGGACCGACCATCAGATACTGTCTCAGCGACCCGCGATGATTGTCTCTCAACCGAGAAAAAAACCATTACCAACGCCAACGCCAACCACACCCCATTTCAATGCGAAAGGAGAACTCGTATATCCTGTTATTCCACAGACGATAGTACGTTTTATATTTCCGTAATGCTAACCTGCTCATCTTGTGCAAAGCGGCTTCCAGCCATGACACGTCAATATCCGCCCGCATATCCACGTCAAGAAATTCGACAATGTGCTCAGCCTGGTTGTACTGTCGTCCTGCTACCGAGTGAAGGTTCTGGTATCTGCGAGCAGTGCCATGCAGCTCCAACTCAGCCACGTCACCCTCCGATACTCTCTTCGCACATACCTTCATCCACTCGCAGTGCACCTGGGAGTGACGTTGTTCCTTCGGTACGTGCTCTACCCCTTTCCCTCGAATTTCCTTCTGATTATAACTTCACCGATAGGCGAGTGTACCCACATCTGATATCGCTGAAGACACCTCAGACTTGAACTTGGATGACCTGGAGCTCCGATATCCCGAGGTGCGTAACCCTGATAGTCATATCGGTTACTTTTTGACGTAGGTAATTTAGCCTGAGGACGGTAATCTATCTCTGTCCGCCAGTGGCGATAGGCAAAATTCAATATCTGTTGAGAGTAGCACACATCGTTCGTCGCCATCTGTAAGCTACCTCTAGTATCTTCCCGCCGTTTGGTACCGAGCCATTCCCGTTCCTAGCCTTTGCCGCTCTTCGTTACACATCCGCTTCCGGTAGATAGAGCGACGCTCCCAAAGCCTCCAGTTCAACGAAAAAGCTATAGAGGCCAACCTCGCCCTGTGCCAGACTCACGACCTTCACAAGCAAAGGTAGGGTTAGTCATCATACTGTGCTCCTAGCACAACGAATCATTTCCGCTCTTTCCAGCCTGACCGCAAGTGTGTAACGCCCGATTGCAATGAGAATCTGCCTCCAGAGTCCACAGCTTCACGATGTATCCGTTGTATAAAGAGACTCTGGCGATCGAAGCTTCAAGCTCATGCTGTTGGAAGTCCGCCCCAACCGCCACATAAGAAGCGAAAGATCGTTACTTGGTCGGATACGCTGGACATAAAATCAGGTACCGGCGAAAGTGAAGCTCAAGAGGGTGAACCTCCCGATTCAACTGGTGGGTGCACAGAAACACCATTTGATTTGAAAATTCGGATACCTGTTTTCCGGCCACTGAAGTCACTTTTGGTGCCTCCCGCATTTCCAAGCGCAACTTCGACCTCGTCTTCCAAGGCTTCAAATTTTAAGGAGATATCAGCCTTGTCCACCAGCCCATCGCCACAAGACACGGATGAATCGTCCATATTGACATCCTCGTCACCTCATCATGGAGAAGCTTCTCCTTCATCTACTGCATTGACAAGCCCGATAAAATCCCCTCGCCAGTCTCGCAGTCCTTCTCCTCACAAGCCTGAGTCTTCTACTCCTGCTGCTCTCCCTGGCTCTACGAGAGAAAAGACACCTTTTCAGTCTATATCGGGATGGGATAGCGAACTCACTGATTCAAGCGATCTGGCCAATTTTGAAGAATCTGAAGCCGAGGAAATGTCCTCTTCCTACGAAGAATCCGCCGAGGTGAACGTTTTATGATTTACATGTGGGAAACGTAACTCAACCTGTGTTCTAGGGACGTCCAAGCTTCAAAATTCGCATACCCGCCCGTCCCTCGCTCTCCGTCATCCAGTCTGGTGCTGCAGTCTGTTCTATCCCAAAATGTCGCCACGTTCTCCCTGAGGGATATCGCTGGAAATGTTGCGTTCAGTGTCGCCTACATCACCGGGAATATCAGCGTAAACGTCTCAATATCCAGGGGAAACACAAGCGCCTTGATGAGGAAATGGATAGGGTAATTTCACTTGTCTTCTTCCCTTAGATCCTGACTTATCCTTGAGACATCTCAGGATTTTCCGCCTCAACATGATCCCACGGCGAAACTTCTCACTCCTGGAGCAAGGCTCTGTACAATCGGGAAATGTACACAGATTATCCCTTCCTCTGAGGAGTATCCATGGAAGATGTGCGAACCCTGTCGGATACGTACGCGAAATATTGCAAGAAAGCGACGTATGAAAGAGTTGGATAAGCCGGGGGCCCATGCCAGAGTCAAGGGGGTCGGGAGCACTAGTCACGCTGACGCGGGATCGGGATCGGAGTGCGAAGATTATCCCTTGGTCAGTGAAGTCTTTCAAAGACCCAGGAATGTCGCTCTGAACTTGTTGATTCAGGCGGTTCCATCAACTGCACGGAAAGCATTTGAAGGATCGCTCAGGCGGTGTAAGATTCGGGATTGTAGACTTCCGATCAATCCGCAATCACAAGACACCCTCTGCAACCAGTGTAAAAAGCAAAAATTGAGATCGAAGATCTCACCTCCAGTTGATGTGCGGCCGTCGTCGCCGAAGACGTTCATCAAACGTGTTCCCCCTCCGAAGAAAATCGTGAGTCTGTTTACCTTCAGCCTAACGCCTCTAATTGAAACGTGCAGATTCCTCTATACACGGAGTACGTCTGTTGGACATCGCTCCTCAATGTTTTCCGCAAGAGAATGGCGGGTTTTCTTGAAGCTCATCGGTGCTATAAGCGCTTCAAACAATCATCCCACCCGGCGCAGGTGGTCAGGCAAGCAACATTCAAGTTTGAAGGGGAATTTTCCGTCGTCGCGCTGGACTTTGAGGTACTCGGTAAGAAGCCTGAGGTGTATCGTCATACGATACGATTGAAGGATGAACTTGGTCAAGTAGGCAATTTACTTTTTTTGTAAGTGATGAACTACTGTCTCTTTTAGGAGTATGGAAGTTCACTTGCCTATTAGACCAACCTATTGGGTCACGATCTTGGAGCAAGAAGAGGGTATCGCATCACGCTTCAAGTGTAAGTTAAGGTCTCTACGAGGGGCAGATATGCATGGAGAGCTCGAGATAGCTGTCTTTCCGGACCATTCACATATCCTGCTCCCTGGTCAACGTACAATTGTGCGATTTTGCCTCATTGTATAGACGGGCAAACCTTCTGCTTCTTCGCTCTATTTCAGCAGGTGGCACCTGAGATTGCTTAATATGCCAATTGACCGACCGTTAATTTGAACAGACAAACTTCGGCATTACGGTATACTATTGAGCATAAATCTTATTCAGGATCACATAGCTATCTGAGATGATGGCAGGAGCATCTACAGAATTCTGGGATATGTACCTGACCTTTCTGGGAGCAAAAGATGTCGTGCTCAAGTACCAGAAGGATGTTAACACCGACTGACTTCATGATGTCCTCGGGAGGTATGATAGAAGCTATCGCAAATTGCCATTTGTAGAGGAAGCCTTTAGATAGCAAAGAAAAACATTGTCCGTATTATTGATGAAATAGCAATGAAGCAATCAAAGCTGAGATAACCCAAAAGATGTTCTGGGGTAGTTTGAAACCGAGGATCCAGGCCATATGTGCTATCCTATATATCGTCTGAGCAAATGCGTACGGAGACTGGTTGATTCGTCTTGAAGGACTTCCAGGAAGTAATTCTACGCGCCGATACATAATATTTAACTTACATAGGAAAATATTACCTCACAGTAACACTTGTCAAATGGAGTACTCGACTCCATATGTACCTGACGAAACTACAATTGATTCAGGCAGACCGAGGAACCGTTTCCCAGACACTGACCTCTAAACCTTGTCGTTCTTCGTCGTCGTCTTGGGAGTGCGTACTCAAACCAGCTAAATCCTTATTTTTCTGTATTTAAGGGTGGCATGAGTCTATCCCTTGGTCAGCTCAATCCGTGTCACCTCTACATTACAAGCACGTGAAAATGGTATGCATCATACTGGTTGTCGGCATCGAACTCTTGGTACTTGGCCACACAAGATCCTTAAGACCTGGACTAGACGGAAATTTGATAGTAATTTGATTTGTATGAGCAACAATTCAAAAGGAACGCCTTTTACCGAGTCAAGGACTGAGGGAAGGTACGTGTATAAGTTGCCCCAATTCATGCGTGATCTCAGTGCTGCTTTGAGTACGAGAGGAGAACGTGAGAAATATAGCTATAAGGGACCCTGTTTTCTGTGGTGTAGAATATTGATCACGTTCAGAAAATTACATGAGACAAGGCATGTAGGCAAGTGGACTCAACAAAGCTTCCAGATAGTGATATTTACATGGAAAAAGTGCACATTGGCATGATTCTGACAATCCGGCTCTTTCATTTTGGTTGCGATGAAACATGGAAACGTCCATACTCAATAAATCCGATCTCCGATCATCCGACGACTTTCTCAAGGGCTGCTCTGTAACTCGCTTATATCAAACTCCTTTACAACTCCATCGACGTTATCAGAATGTCCGCTCGCATCCAGGTTGGCGACGTCATTCCCCCGCAGTCTGTCAAGGAGAATGCACCCGACACAGTAACACATCTTGTATTGAAGGGCAAAAACATTATCGTGCGTGTATCATCATTCTATAATCTTGACGGTATTCACTTCTGATCTTTAGGTTGGTGTCCCTGGCGCGTTTACTGGCACTTGTCACGCTCAAATTCCGGGATATATCGAGGCTTACAATGATTTCAAGGCCAAGGGTGTCAGTGAAATCTATGTTTTTTCTGTCAATGACACTTTCGTGACCAAGTATTTCTTGCGTCATTTTGATTGGTCGATTATTGATTGTGGATGATTGTAGGGCATGGAAAGAGAATCTCGCGCCCAAGGGTACCCGTGTGTTATCTACGCGTTCTTCATCATAGCTTCGATCTGTAATTTTTCGCTCACAGCTGTTCACTTCATTGCTGACGACACTGCTGCCTTTTCCAAATCCATCGGTTTAACTTTCGATGCTACTCCACTCCTTGGTGGATTCCGCTCTCTTGTTCGTATACCCTCTCACCGATCGCAGGCTGATTTTTTTGATATCTGCCTTCATTTAGCGCTATGTGATCGTCACCAATGACGACAAGGTTGCGTCTCTTGCCGTGGAGCCTGATCCCTCGAAGATCACTATCACTGCTGCCTCGACCATCCTTGCTTCGCTTTGAAATTCGTTTTCCAATGTTTTCTTGTGGAAGAGTTGCATGCAATGATTAGCTCGAGGAAATAGAACACACTCATTGAGGAAATGAAGGAATGCAAGAATGCTTGGTACTTGTTGAACTTGCTGGTGCCCGCGTCAGTCGCCTTATGAGCCTTTGTCGAATGGGTCGAAACGGATACATTACAACATCGAGCCTGCTCAGGCTGTTTGTGATTCCTCGCATTGTGAACTTGTATCAAGATGTTCATGCTTCAAGTCCTCAGATGCTATAGCATCCGTATGAATTACGGTTCTACACACTAAGTAGTTTGACAAAAAATGTGTGTGGATCAAAAATCAGAAAATGAATCGGAATTCCACTATCGTCGATCGTGGCGAAGCCATGTTGACCTTCATACTTGGCAAACGTGATCAATGTCTACTTGTGTATAAAAGATGTACATATTGTCCATGAAAAAGTCGGGATCACATTTTAGGCTGACTCACACGTAACTGGCTGACTTACACGTAACTGGCTGACTCACACGTAACTGGCTGACTGGCTGACTCCACACGTAACTGTTCTTGCAGACCACTGGACCTAGGTAGTCGCGTTTTTGATCCGAGTCAAACATCTCCCAGAATCAAAACTCCTTGAACTTAGCCAGGAGCTCTCTAAGTCTTATTTTATCGCCATCTCTGTTTGTGAACAAAGGTTTCGTTGAAGTCCTGGTGTAGGCCTGAATCTGTTGAACTGTGATGGACCCCATCTGGCCTGCTTCAGTTCTATCCGCTGTCTTTTTCTCATGAACACCATTGTGGCAACTATATTTATGACAATAACTCATGCAGTATATTACATTTTCCCCTGACAGGATCTCTTTCTAGTCCAACAAGAAGGAGGGGGCTTAAAAACTGTATAGTAACAATTGTCAATGATTGTGCTGGAAGTGGAAAGAAAGATGAAAAAGCAAAGAATGACTTAGTCAAAATGCTGCTGCCACAGCAGTGAGTCTATTTTAACACCTATCACCAACTTTGTAATGTTGTTACAAGAATAAGGGTCTTACTACTCTTACTTCACACAAGTGAACTAGATCAAGTCTATAGTTCTGACTATGTATGATGAGAATGTAAGAGCTAGCACTAATTATATAAGAAATAAGAATTTATAGGTGGCATAATTTTGCTGATACAACTGCATAAACCTTAACAAAGCACCTCAACCATATTCCTATAACAAATGGAAAACAGCTGTACTCAGGTAATACCCAGGAGCAGGGGAATTGGCCCATTACTTGGCAACCTCAAGAGACTAGTCACCTAGACCTTTTCTAGTGGAATAGCAATCATGAGACATTTTTCCAACTATTACCAGGACTTCCAACAAGTTGCTAGGTGGTTGCTCAGCAGCAGTAAGATTTACCAAAATGAAGAATGCCAACAGGGAATCCTGACATTGTTGTGGTCCAAAATTGTCCACTGTCTTGAAATCACACTACCTGATCATCACCTCAAGGACCCATATGGGGTAGAACAAGTCTTTGAAGCTGCTAAATGGGTACGAAAGGATACCGACACTTCTACTGCATTAACAAAAACTGCAGCCATCACTACCATCCCAGCCCCTAAGCACATGCAATGATAGGTTGAAGATCCATATGAGGAAGAAATACTTAGAGAGAATGAAGAGATGAGTGAAGATGGATCAAAGATCATGAGGATAGAGCTGTTTGATGATCTCTTTAGGCTATGCAGCATTGTAGTTCATTATAAGAAAAGATACAGTAAGTTCTGATTAGCTTTGGATATAGCAAGTTACAATGGGAAAGCAGCAATAGTTCAAGGTCAAAGCAGTGGCAATACAGATGGAGATAGGAGTAATATAGGAATTTCAGGGCTCATGATGTTCTGGATCAAACATTTCTTAGATATAAGTGGTGATCACAATGCTTGCAGGTTGTGCTACAACATGAAATTGGTGAGACGCGAGTTCTTACTAGCTAAGCACAGTCGGATACGTAGTACGTTGTGCTTACTTATCGTTAACAGATACTTCTTCTGATTCTCACATATACAATACATGCGATCACAGATGGCCACGAAGGCTTGAGTCCAAATCGAGGAGCTGATGATCCGAAACAGCGGAATCAAATTGGTGTGCTAGAAACCCTTACACTCGCAGTCCTTATATCAAGTGGAGAGGTAAAGACGTCGTTTCGTTGCGGCTACCAGGCCTACTTCCGACAAAAGCCTTAGAAGAAAATTCGGCGCTTAACGTTCGTTCCTCTCGGATCTCCTGATTGTGCTTCTGCTGTTCAAGCAAAATTTGCATTAATTGCTGCTGTTGTTGCTGTAGCAGCGTCAATTGTTGACGCTGTTGCAGCAACGCCGCCGTCTGCAATTGTATCTGCTGCTGTATTAACTCAGCAGGCAACTTTTCCGGTCCAGCGTCATTGTCATGAGATACGTCTCGAAAGTCCAGCCTCTCTGTAGCCCTTTCTAAATTCCTACAGAGCTCCACACCAGCCTCAACACCCACCTGATGCGTCGGTAAAGCCATGGGAGGATAACTCAGGTTTGACTGTGAATGAGATGAAGGTAGAGAGGCAGGAGCTCCGAAAATACGAGGAGGACTGGGTTCTACGCCTGGCGCCGAGGCATAGGCGTATACACCATGTTCAGGAATGGTCAAGGCCATAGTAGCATGAGTTGACGGGATGTTCGGCTGGATTTGTGGTCGCGCCGGCTGCACGTTACTCATTAGTACTGGTCCCATTAAACCCGATTGCGGACCCATCACCCCCATCAACCCAAACGAGGGATGAGCCTGGCCATTTACCACCCGGACCTGGCCGTTTGCCAGTCCCTGCACTCTTCGTAACTCGTCGATCAAAACCTGGATACTGAACCCTGGGGAAGTAGTCCCTATAGCTTTCTGTCGCTCAAGCTGAGCGATCATCAGAACCCGTATGACCTCTTCGTATTTCGCATTCGGAGCACCTTTAAAGACAGCTTCTAGATCAGCCCGTGAGATGGCTGGCAGATTTTTTCCGCGAGGGCCGAAGCGATTGATAATGCCTGCGACGATGTCCACGAGACTCACAATCGCTTCTGTAGGAATGGGCACACCTGTAGCGATTTCGACTGCGCTGCCAGCGATCCTTAACGCAAACTTTCCAACGCTCTTAGAGGCTTTTCCAATTTTTTTGCCACTCAAGCCTTTGGGTTTATGCACCGCATGCTCAGTAATAAGGGAATCAGGTGGAACGTGGAGTGAGGCGACGCTGATCTGGCTGTTCACTCCGGCATAGAAGGGAGGAGGCGATCGCGTGGTATCGCTAGAGTTATCAAAGGCGTCGCCGTTCAAGGTCGCAGTCTGTCCATAGTGCGACTGCGGAAAAAGCTGTACTCCAGCATAAAAGGGAGGGGGCGATCGAGTGGTATCGCTAGAGTTATCAAAGGCGTCCACGTTCAAGGTCGCAGTCTGTCCATATTGCGACTGCGGAAAAAGCTGTGGACTCAGCGACGATGACTGAGGTCCTACATTGGCATCCATCGCGACATGGCCTTGTAAGGAATTCTGAGTAGTCTCCGGAAGACTCAAAGATGATTCACGCTGATAGTGAAACTCCTGTGGCTGATGCATTCCTGACAATATCTGTGTATCAAGAGATAGAGACGGTGAAACTGAAGACGGCGGTAGGGAAGGCGGGGGTCCCGGCAACGAATCGGGACTTATATTCGAACGTGGGGACAGTGGTGATCCAAGTGAGGAGTTGACGACTGCCGAGTAGAGCTGTCGGGCTCTCGTCGTTGGATTAACATTATGCGACGAAGAGTGATGAGTTGTCGCCGCAGGTGACAAGTGGCTGCCTTGAAAGCTATTGTAGGTGATGCTGATATTAAGATTACGATGCAATACGATAGTTAGCGATTTAACGCGTGATAGTGATGCTATCAACCTACTTCTGACCGCCATAAAAGCTCTGTCGAGGCTGTGGGGGATCACCGATAGTAGCTTCAGGATCTTGCATAGATGCGGAAACATGAGGGCTCATCGAAGACAGACTACGGGATTAGCTAGGTCCCAGCCCAGGATAGTGCCGCGCAATTTATCTTCTGACACGAGGCGCCTAAAAATACGCCACGACATATCACTGTGTCAGAGGAGACCACGTTTGTGCAGATTTTCACAATTTATCATGGACACGTAAAACTAGATCGGGTTGACCGTCGATCCGACAGATACGCATCGAAGTCGAGGAAGTAGCTGCAAGAGTTTCAATCGGTTAGAAGATACCCATCCTGTACGTCAATCGATAGCATGGGACTTACAATACAGGCTATGCGATGGCATCCCTGTGATGTACCTATCATTTGACGCTTGCGAGAACAATGCTGACTGAGTACGATAATGGCAAACGGAGTTTCTCACCAACGTACTCGTCAAGAGATGGCGTGGAAAGAAAAAACGAACGTTCGGGCTCCATAACGATCTTCATCGTTGATTGGATTCAGGTCATTTGACTCGCCTTCGCAATTGTGTCTTGTACAACTCACTAAGAAGACCGCGGAGTTACTTCTGTGTACGGGATCAGAGAAAGAGCGCCTTGCGAGAATGATGCCTTCGTGATACCTGAAGGCTAGACTAAGGTTCCAGACAACATCACGATCTTTAGATTATTAAGGGCAAGGATAGGCTCGAGACCAGCCTAACGTCAGCGATCAAAAGCGTCCTCAATTTCATGTTGATCACCCTGCAATTTGGTCGAAATTGCCGAAGGCCGGGACGACGCTGCACGAGGATACGATTGTACGAAATTGCATTGAGAGATGAAACGTTAGTAGCACGGAATATGCGCAGAAGAAAGAAAAAGCTCGAGCTAGACTGCTACTTGGACATTGCGGTGGGCAAAAGTTCGCCTGCCCGCAAAGGGGTGTTTTTGAATGGGACCTTTCACTGTATCTTATGATCGTTTTTTGTTTGTTTGGTCAAGCGTCGACAATGTCTCCCATCACCTTTCGTGTATCTCATTTCCTGTAATAATATATTGTTGCGGCTGTACTACTATGCCCGCGTAATTGAATTGTTACGAACATACTCATGTACTTACCCGAAACAAGGCTCTCAAGCACGGATGGAATTGGGAATCAAAGATGATGGTTGCTGACTCAGCATGTATCACGCGGACAATGTCCAAGTATACGGCCAACACTCCAATTTGACTTTTGACCCATAACGCCCACAGTGCGGACCCATTTTTTGTACCCATGTCAGAAAAGAAGGTAAATTATCCAACGCTTCAAAGTACTGCGCAGTCTGACTCGATACCCTTGCAGGGACCGACCGTGAGCCCCAACAAGCTCGCCATGTCGCGAGCGCTCGGAGCAGCGTTTCTCAACCATCAAGTCGAGCAGCTCGAGAAGTCCGTTGCGTCTGGTACGATTGGACCTGATTCGGGGAACTGGAGGAGACAGCAGCGACCGTCTCAATCTCCGCCCCGTGCACATGGCATGCAGGTACCCAATGCAAATGTAAATACAAGCGGAAATGCCAAACGACCGCCTATGGCGCCGGGTATCAAGATAGCGAGCCGTAAGCCTGGAGACGATTCGCAGGCTGCAAGGAAGGCGCGGGGAACGGGGAGAGATGCGGGCGTGGGCGCGGCTACAGCCAAGGGTCAGCCGCAGTCGCAACCGCAGGACGCGAGGAGGAAGGAGAAGGAGGGGGAAAGAAAGGAGAAGGAGAGTGCTAAGGACGCGGATGTTGTCGTCGTCGATGCTAGTGTGCTTGTTCATGCGCTGTATCAGCTCAAGAAGTGGTGTCGAGATGGGCGGGAGGAGGTTGTTATCGTCCCTCTCGAAGGTACGTTTTCTATCTTGTTTTGTTGTCTTAGTAAACCATCACCGCGACTAACGAAACTACGTCCACGCAAAGCACTGAACACGCTCGACCTCCTCAAGAAAGGGACGAGCCATCTCGCGCAGCGTGCCCGTGCCGCCTCGCGTGTCCTTGAGGCGCAAGTCGGAACGAACCCCCGCATTCGGGTCCAACAGGATGACGCTTTTGTTCTCTGGGACAAGATCGAGTTCAGCGATAACGCTACTGTCAGTCTGCCGCCTAACACCTCACCCGAATGGGTTCGCCGCACGATATGTTGTGTGCAGTGGGAAATAGAGGCTGCTTCCAAAGGCAACGACACGGACCAGAGCAAGGACGGAAAAGAAGAGGAGAAGAAGAAAGTCATCCTCGCTGTTCTTGGATCTTCACCAGACCCCAACACTTCTCTATCCATGAATGAACACAAACCCTCCCCTCCCTCACCACCTGCACCGATCACACCTGTCCCCTTACCAGCCCCACATGTGCACATTAACAAGCACGAACCACGCTCCTCAGGCCAGCTTGTTGCACAGTGGGCAGCGAGGGCGAACATCGAGCTGCTGAGTATCGAGCCTAGCGCTCCTTCGGACGAGGAGGGTCATGGTCATGGCCCTGGTCACGGTCATGGTCATGGCCAAAAGTCGAAGAGGAGGCGCCCGTCGGATGCCCCTGGCCATGGCGGTAAATCTCATGGGCATGGGCATGGGTATGGATACGGACAGGGGCAGGGTGCATTGGTGGAAAGGCCGCCTGCGGTCATGGCGATGATGGAAGTCGTCGCGCAGCCTAGTCGGACTGTTAGGGTCCTCGCGCGTGGCGAGAAGTTGGATCCTGATCCTTGATCTTCACCTGGACTGATTGCACTATTGAACCTGAGTTTTGGTGAGTTTTGATTTTGTCTTCGGGACTGTAGTGTGTTGCTTATGATTTTCGAAAAGATACTATTCACAGAACACACTCTAGAGCAGAAAGCAAAGCGAACGACGAACGGTGCATGCACTCCACAACACGCTGGTTCGACTCGACTTGGTTTGACTGTAACTAACTAACGGGATTGTGCTGTACTGTCTGTCCATCTGTCCGTCCGTCTGCCTCAGCTACTATGTTCAACGGTCTGGATTGTTCTGGTTACTCGAGTCGGAGGCCTGACCTATTACAGGTGAGCGGGTAGGAAGAAGGGTTCGGATTCAGGTCCGGGTGTTTGGTTTCTTCGATGCTTCGCGATCGAATGCGTGTCTCGGACGTTTACAAGTTGTTCCGACTGGATCCAACTTTTCATCCTATCCTATCCCATCCATCCCATCCAGTCTTCTTCCAGTTATAACCCGTTTTACCGTCTATAACATCTAAACATCCATGCCATCCTATGGCCTTTTTTGATTATTCAGTATCGCTTTGTTACTCTTCTGTCGACTTGTACTCGATATGTATATGTATCTCGTTGTGTATGAAAGTCGGCGCTACGACTTCTATCAAGGATTCCGATTGTGAAGCAAGTGAGGGTCGTACGTTCTTGCTGTGCATACGTTGATAACGACGTTGTACGCGGTTCTTGGGAATTCGACGGGTGGCAATTGCCGCGTGACGCAGTGAGTTTCCCACTCATTCGACTTCAACTCTTTGTAAAAGTCGTCGGTATGTTTAAAATCCATAGTTGCTCTGTGCCCTTGTTGTGAATTTGCGGTGACAAATTTTCCAAGACAGCTCGGCATCCTATCAAGCCCTCTTTCAGTCTCCTAAGACAGATAAACACATGAATGATAGGTCGAATGGGCTCTCGGTAGTAATTTCTGGGGTTCTGTCCCTGGATCGAATAAGACAGACCGTATCTCCCTCACATTTGAGGTTCAAATTGAGGTATATGTACTTATGTAACAACAGAATTCCTCACTATTTTCCGACATACCTTATGCATTAGCAATATCAACCACGTGAAACAGGCTTCTTTGTCGGACGGCCCGTCATCTCATAATCTCTATTTAACCGTCGTTGTAGCTTTGTAGCTGTCCCTTATCCTTGTCTCACGCTGGTCGCTCAGAACAATCCACCATGGAAAAACCATTGCGTGCAACACTTAATTGTGATATTGGAGAGGTTCGTACAATCCAATTGCTTCTCCCTTTGCACGCGCCTTACATCACGAATTATAGGGATTTTCGCTCTACACGATTGTAACCTTGAGTTTGCTTGACATGTTGTATCAATCACTGAGGCATGTAGCAGGCTGATGATGAAGCAATCATGAGGTCCATCAACTTAGCTAACATAGCATGTGGCTTCCATGCATCGTAAGGTATATGAACCTCCTGTTGTCGATCATCTGACATATGTATGTAGAGACTTTTCAATCATGGACAAGAGTGTTGAGTTAGCAAAGACCAATAATGTGCTGGTCGGTGCACACCCTAGTTTGCCGGACCTGCAAGGTTTCGGTAGAAGAGAAATGTCGATTGATCCGGTACGACAGATTCTAGATGAAGAACTGTCGTGTTTTCATCTTCTTATTCGATTTTTTCCTTAGCAAGAACTTACATCCTGTCTTATTTATCAAGTGGGTGCGCTTTCTGGCTTCCTCAAATTGCATGGCTTGCCTTTCAATCATGTCCGTATACTTTTCTGTCAAAGTTCCTGATTATTCAACGATATTGATAGATTAAGCCTCATGGTGCTCTTTACGCTCAAACTTCTCGCTCTTTGCCCTTGGCGCGCGCCGTCGTGGAGGTTATCAAGCTCTTTTCCCAGGAACAAAATAAAGATATTTCCTTGATTGGTTTACCCGGAACGGCTCACCAGACTTCTGCAGAGGAAGCCGGTATCAAGTTCATACCAGGTTTGGTAATGTGTGAATTCTCTGCCTTTCTATCTCCTCATGTCACTTGGTGTCAGAATGGTTTGCTGATCTGGAATATGGCTCCCAAGGCAACCTTATTATTACCAGGTAATCCCTCGTACAAGTCAAAATCCCTATAAGAATGTCAGTGACATTGGGAAAAGGAAGCATTCTGCCGTGTCACTGGACGCAGTCCGTCAAAAGGTGATGACTCAGGTATTATCTATCCGACATATCCTCATTTAGTTACAAGGTCCATCGGTTGTTGAAATACCGTCAGATTACAACGATCGATGGTTCGTACCTCCCATTAGGCGGCAATTTCACAGAAGTGACAATCTGTGTCCATTGTGATACTCCCGTGGGTGACTGACCTCCAATTACGTGCATTTTGAATATAATTCTTGATAGGGTGTTGTCGAGACCGCTCGAGCTGTAAAAGAAATAATTGACGAGATCAACAAGAGCGCTGGGGATGATTAGTGTTCGCTCACGGAAAGGAAAATTGACGGACTCCATGTGAAGAATTTCGGAGATGAGAGAACTACATGGTCGCGGTTACCAGCTACGTTGCAAGATGAGCTTGTCATCGATATCCTTTCAAGTTTCGGCTGCCAATGAGAAAATGCTGATTACATATATACAAAAGATTTCACAACATCTGCAATATAAAAATATCTGCAAGTCCTGAGGCCTGGGTTCTCACTCTTGCGAGAAACCTCTATCAACATGACGGCCCAGACGATTCCAAAACACACATCACATTACATGGACATATCATCACACGATGGGCGTAAATTTGTGTTGTAGCTTGTCGGCGGTATAACTAATCCACTCAAACACTTCGTAAGGACAACCCACTACGAGTCATTGGACACATCACACGGCAAGCGTGTACATCACGTTTTTCAGCATGTCAACAAATGGAGCTCAGAAGTATTATGTATGCACTCAATGAGAGCAGAATGTGACATCAGTCTCAGGCTAGACTGAGCAGATATCTGCAAACAATGCTCTCCCGAAATATTTGTTGTGTTTTAACTTGTGAGATACCTGATAAACCAATTGTACTGGACAATTGATGGACATGATTCTCATGAGACACCTGCAATGCATATGACCACAATATCATTCTTCTGGCTTCAAAAACAACACATAAGCTTGAACCACTTGATGTTGGGGTTTTCGGACCTGTCGATTGAGGTTGGAGCATACATTGTGCTTTGAGGCTTGTTGAAGGTGTCATAATTGGTTGTTAATTACTTCATGAATGTCTCAAAGTCTGGACAACCATTGTCTCGGGGCTCATTAAAACTGCATTTTGATTAACTGGAATCTACTCATTCAGCCCCCATGTCTTTAAGGATAATTATTTTACACCAAGCAGGGCATTCTTCAACCAAGCACAAGTTCCTAACTCATATCCTGTCACTCTTCCATCCTGTTCCTGCAATCACCACAAATGGCAAGATTGACAATAACTATGTTGTGATAGCCAGCTCAGAAGTTGAGTGCAAGAGCTTGCCTTCTGATGTCACTCAGCATGCCAACTCCTACATACTGGAACACCCTTTGTTGCAAGCATTGATACCTCATGGAAATGTGCATGTCCCTTTCAAATGTGGAAGTGGATGATCAACTGGCATTGATTTGCACCCTGCAAGCAGAGAATTGAGCCTTCAAAACGCAGTCAGAACTTGTAAGAGCAGCCACCATAGCAGCTAATGCTCACTACACAATTGTGGCAAGGAGAGCTGACAGAACCAGGCACCACATTATAACTATGTCTTATTCAAGCCTAGAAAGCCCTTCCTCTTCTCCTGTTCTTAGGTCTGTCATAGTTCCCATAACCTCAGCCTCTCCCTCTGCCCCTTATAAGGTATTGGTTGTTTGATGAGATGATGTTGATGTCACCGTATGCACTGGTGCTTGCGTTTAAAGCAGAGGTAAGGGTAGGTTTGTATCCCAACCAGCCAGGAATGGATGGAAATTGACAGTTGGCCATGTCATAATCAATGGACTTGCAATTGACACAAAATAAGGTGTCCTTGCTGCATAGTGGAATGCCGGCTTGTGTATTGGAGTAATACATTCTATCCATGAAAGTTCCCACCATTTGCCAGGCTCCTTTTGACTTCAATGAATTTGACAACAATGTTCTGGATAATCTTGGTCATGGCCCTTTCATTTGGCAATGAGGACATGTCTTTAAGATGTGAGATGATTTCTTGAGACTTGCTAAAGCAACTCAAAATCATGTCAATGACTAGGGGGAGCATATCCTCAGTATTGTGGTAGGTGAGCCCATAAATAGTCAAAACAAAAGAGGGCCTTGGATTGTTGAAGGGCAGCAGAATCAGGGTGATTTCTTCTGTCAATACCACTCTTAAGAAGACAAGTTTGTCAACCTGCTCTTTATTAAGACCTGAGATGAGCATGTGATAGGGGAGGGGAAATCTGTCAGATTGCATTGGCAAGTCCTGTAATGCAAATAACACTCCAAGGTTCACATCTTTCTTGACTTAGATCAGGTTTTTAATGAGATTGCATGTTTCATCAACAGTTGCAAAGCTGTTAGGTTTGTATTTTTCTCAGAACTGGTGGGCTCAGAGTTTGGATGTGCTTACTTCATTCCAGGCTATGGCCTGGGACTCCTTAACATTTATCCAGGAGGTTGATACCATGTGAATTTCTGGTCAACTCATGTTGAGAGTGGCAGTGTAGCAGATAACCCCAGTGTTGTGCATGGGTTGGTCTATAGAGAGGTGTCCAGTGCCACATCAACTTGCATTTCAGTTCCATTCACAAGGGGATTTGCCTCTGACTCACAGGGATGGAGAGAGCTAGAAAGAACAGGGGTCGAAATGCCCATAATCTTGGGAGTGTTAAGGGATGGATATAGCCACAGAGCCTTCTTGGATAGGTTTCACCCCACTACAATGTGGGTTGATGTCACTTAGAAAGACATCCCACTCCATGTCTAAGGTAGGGCAGGCATCTTGGTTAAAGGGGTTGTTTTCATTTGCAAGTGCAGTAGTTGAAGCATTGTGATTCTATCTCTCAGAGGTGTTTGTTTCCTTGGTGGAGGACTTGGCTATGCCCTTTAGGACAGGAAAATTGGATGGGTCGATCATGGTCAATTGCATGAGAAGGTTACTATTTAATCTCCAAGGGTTGCTCACTTGGAAAAGTAGGTTGGCCTTGTTTGTAGGGAGCATTTGTCCACTCTTATTCATCAATACTGGGGTGGTAACTTCTTTTCAGAGGAAGCCACTAGCAGGCACATCAGTGACTGCATTGGCAGGACTACAGATGAGGTGTCTTTTGGGAGTTTGTTCCTTCATTGGGCTGAGGGAGTGGGGTCTCTTGGTGAGTTTTGTGGGGGTTCCATTGCCACTAGGGAGGACAGTTGAGTGCTGTTTCCTACCTCTATAGTTTACATGGTCCTACTAGATGTAGGTGGTGTTCTAGGCTCCATCATCATTAAAGGTGACAATTGTGGGCTGCTAGATGGTGTAAGTAGCTCCATTGGAGTGCTTTCTGGGGGTTGGGGCATGGAGAAGGTAGCTAGGAGGGTTTGACCTAGTTGCTCAGTGTTCTAACAAGTTTTCTTTATTTAAGGGTGAGCAAGCAAATAGCAGCAATTAAAGGGGAATCCAAGGCAGAATTGACAGGCCATATGCAATGTGGACCTAGGGCCCTAAGGTAGGAGACATGACAGAGTGGTGTGTCAACAGTACTCACCTTTTTGTCTGGGTACCAGTTGGCAGATAATGTGACTAGGCTGTAGTGACCAGTAGGAGTGATCTATCCTCACTTTCCTACTTTTTGTAGTTGGATAACATGGCTGGTGATGTGGCAGCACACAATGCCTCCATAAACCTATGTTCAGGGGCATAGCCATTCCTAGAACTTGCAGTTGAAGGATAGTAGGAGGGTATTACCCTTCAAGGATCTCTTGGTGGCTCATAATGGCTTTTCTTTTGGGAGAAATTAGCTTACTGGCCCATTAGGTGCTGTAGCTGTGTCCACTTCTAGTGGAGCACATGGTGGTTTTGGTTCAAGGAGCTCCTCAGAAGGCCAATCTTGTCTGAATTATGAACTAGGAACTAGTACAGTCTAAGGGCTGAAAGTAGGACCAAAAGATAAGGATAGAGAGGGAATATGAAGGAAAATCATAAGTACGGAGACTAAGGAAAGAGCAAACTAAAAAAAGGTGATGTTCATGCTAATTACATGATTATATATATATCCACAATGGTGATAAAATCCTACAGCTTTGTCTGCAGTAATTAAGTATGCAGCCTCAGTAAGATGGAGATAAACATAAGTATCCTCTCATTCCAATGTACCATCGTGACAAACAAACTTCTTAATTGATGAGAAAGCCAGCTCAATTGGATCGAGATCAGAAGAGTATGGTGGGAGAAACATTACATGCATTCCTCTACAAGGTGATATTAGATAAAAAAGGATAGAGCAAGAGCAAAACTCAACTATCCACAAATTTTATTTATGAATATGTGCATTATCCAAAACAATTGATGAGTTTTGAGCAGGGAATGGTTGCATCTTATCTAGCAGTACATCAATGAATCCCTCAAAAAGATCTGTTTTGAATTAACCCTCGACAATTTTAGCATGAATTGTCCCACCAAGAGTCATTGCCAGCAATAAAGAGTATCTATGGCTCAATGTGAGATGCAGCTGCCATTTTGCAAAGTAGAACACAAGACTGACCTCTTCCCATGAACAAAAAAAACATTGAATACACCCTGTGGCCCAATACTGCCCATCCTCGACGATGTATTGAGGTTTGGCGATCAAACTCTCATCCACAAAAACAGTCTGCTCGAAAGTGTACTGCTGCCCCCACTGTAGAAAAAAATCAGCATGCTTTGAGTTCGTTGCATTCCAAGGCTTAATGTGTGATCTTAGAAAATAGAATGTGAAGAACATTGAGATAAATCATAGCTGGTTGTGACATACCTTTTTCATGGTGAAACCTGCCCTCCTCAGAGCCCTCCAGACTGTTGACAAGCTTACAACAGCCTGTAGGCTATCGTCTAGCCCCTGAAGTTCATCAAGTTAAAGATTCAGTGTGTGCTCAACCAATGCTTTCATGACCTGTAGCATCAGCATTATACGTATTCCAGATGAAGACCAATTAAATAGCTCACCTGTGCATCTGCAGCAGTCAGACGACGCTTTGCCCCTCGAAGTTCTCTCAAATCAGGTTGGCAAATCACGGTCTCTGTCCGGCAAAGATCTGTCATTATTCTTTGAGCTCCTCTTGCAGCCAGTGAGATGAGTAATTTTAGTAATATCCAGATACCAAACCATGTTAGAGATGGCAGACCAGAGATCATTAGATAGGGGACAGCCACGAGCCATTGCAAGATGAGGATTGAGGGTGATGCGCCGGCATGGTTGAAGGCAGACTGTTAATGACCATGTGATGCAAGACCACAATGGCTGATTACTCTGTGGGGGGCATCTTGTGAAGCATGTTATGAAACTCATACGAGACACAGAGAACTCCAGGATTGATAATTCTCGTGTTATGGCTTGCATGAGTACACATTTTTGATAGTTGACAAAGATACAAAATGAAATATGCGGGGATCTAGCGACAAGAAACATGATTCTAATGGTCCTAGTTTGAAGTCATATGGTACAGTGGTTAAGGAGATATGGCTTGCAGGAGATTGTGTATCAGAAAGGCGTGTTTGGTCGCGGCCGCATAACAACCCTCTTCAACCAATCATCTCATCCAAAGACCTACCCACTCCTTCCATTCCAACTCCGAAATGCACCCATGAACCGATCCTGTATGGCCGCACAGTCCGGGTTCCCCTGCAAAACGGCGTATGCTTCTGGTAAGATCTTTAAGAGTTCCTGTGTATGTCAGATGGGGTTGTATTCAAAACAAGTTGGTTGATTTCTAAAGGGAGAGAGGGAAGGGGCGGGGGGAATAGACGCACCTCACCACGTTTAGCACTTGACGGATGCGTGTTGAAGAAGTCGACTGATCCGTTGGATTCAATGCGGTCTAGGCGAGTAAACATCCTGTTGGTGGGTATGAGTATGAAATTAGAGGATAGGACGACAGAAGGGCGTACTCGACAGCACCATTAGGGTCATAACACGCGCGCGACATGAGTGTTAATCCAATTTTATCAGCTGTATTCATGACCCAGCCATTCATTGAGCCATCAGGTGAAAAGGAATAAGAGAAGGAATATACCCTCATATTCCTGTATCCTCGAGTTGGGTAAATCGAATAAATAATATTGCGCGGCACCGAAGATGCCCATTAAGTCGAACAGAAAGTTGAACGGGGCCAGGAAGATGAGTTGAACGATCTGTGATGATAAACGTTCGGATCCGTGGCGCGCGACTGTTCGCGAGATTACGTTTGAGCTATATAAATTGAGAAGGAAAGGAGGAAGCCTACCGACATGTCCTATTTCTGCGGCCGGATGAAGGGGTAAGGGAGAAACAGGAGGTTAGAGGGAAGTACAAACCGTGGGCGAGAATGGCGGAGAGCCCGCGTTCATCTTTGCAAACAGGGAGGATGCCTGTGAATACGACTATTAAACCTATGCAAAAACAAACATGAGCACATAGCCATGTATTTACTGAGACTCGACCCCGCACCTGGAACAGCCATAGCATTGATAACCGTCGGATCACGCACGACGACAACCTCCCACTCCCTTTGGGTCTCAGTTGGGGTCTGCTTCTGCGCGTCCGGATCCCATAGCTCCTCATTAGCATCCCAAAATTGATCTGAACCGCTAGCCTGAACCAAGTCGGGTGCAGATCCGCGGATATGGCCGAGATTGGAGGCAGAGAGGATTTGTGAGGCAACGCGCCGGACGTGCCGGGATATTATGTGATTTGGAGGGAGGATTTGTTTAGCGTGTTCTCGGAGTATTTCATCCCTCACGACTTCGGTAAGCTGCCGGTGTAGGGTGAGATATATTAATGTGATGATTGAGCTCGAAGGGATACTTACGTACCATTTCTTCAAGCTTGCGCGGGATGGCCATAAATCTCCATCGGCCTGTTTCGGGAACTTGTTCGAGGCTAGAAAGGTAAGGTCAATCGTAACGCATGATACTATCAGGCTAACGGGAAAAAACGCACTGAGTGACATAATACACAATTCCAACGACACCTAGACATATTACCCATTCTCTGAGTGATAATCCCCACAGCTTTTTCACGGGCTCTTGTTTTGAGCTGCCACCGAATCGGACATATACTATGGGAGTTCGGGGAGAGGATGAAAATTCGCGAAGGTTGCCGAATCGAAAGGCCGCGTGTCGTGTTAGTGGAGAGCGATGTGGTATACTGAAACGATGACGAAGGACGTTCAGCGCTGTAGAGCGAGTCATGGTCATGATCGAGAAGAAACCTTGAAATCCGTAAGCAGGTGCTTTATGATCACGGGTACACTCACCGAAGATCCTAGATTCAGTAGAAAAAGTCTATGAAGAAGGAAAGACGCGTCTTCGATCGCGTGGCAATAGCCGAGGCACTGGCAATGCCGATTTGCCTCGGCTATCTGCTTCAAAGTCCGTGTGGGCGCTTATCCGCGAGAAGGACGCAAGGGAAACTCAACGACCCAGATCCAGAAGGAGGATGAGAGCCTGCATTATGCCAATACCGTGTATCCTTCAATCTCGATAGGTTCATGTATGACACCGAAATACTTCAGGAACAGGCGAGCTATGTTCTACCGCTGCCTTTGAATTAAAGGTAAACATTGATTTCTGCCACGCACATTCGTACGTCCTTTTTCCTGCTCCTTAAATCTGCTCAACCTACTCTAATACTAACCCGTCCTGATAACTTTATGCTGCGTCTGAGCCCAAATTGTGTAGCTATGGGGTCGCGGAGGGCAGAATTGAGGGAGGGCTGTATCTTGCGGAACATACTACCTGAGGAAATATCCAAAGGTCATTGGATCCCCTTCAGAGTTTGAAACTGCGATTTTCTTTATATATTCACCACTGGCGTCATAACTTAAGTTCGAATTCTAGTTCGCCAATATGTATCAGTGTGGAACTCGTGCTTCCATTCCATCGTTCAAGGATTGGAGCTTCGAGGAAATTCCCTTCATACCGATAACATTCTGCGCATATGCATCGATTCGATTCAAGGTGTGTTGTACAAGTATATCCGTCTCATGACACAAACAGAATGTCATTAACCTTCTCAATAAACACGGGATCATCGTGCTCGTTCGCCATGAATGATTCCAGGCCACACGCCCGACGACCCGTCAAAGTCTTTACATCCGCGGGTGTTGCGCGGCCGACACATCTGGTCTCTCCAGGTCCCTTAGGAAAGTCACTAGTAAGTATAACAACTCTTACGTTAGCTTTTTGCGAACAAAGAAAGCTGCAACGCACGGGCTGGGAAGACCTGCTTCGAAGGTCTTACGTTGAGTAAGGAGGTAGCGGGCACTAGAAATTGGGGCTCATCAGCCCTTGACATTCAGGTGCATGTAAGGATACACAAGACCCACGTCTTGAGTGTAAGTGGCACAGCGGGCGAATATATGACGGAAGAATCGTTATTGCCGTAATGGTGCGCCTCTACTTCATGTACAACATCACAATGCCCTAATGACCGGCATCAATATCAAAAATGCTAGGCTGGTGCTGCCACGTACAATAAACCTGATCGCCAGGATTAACGGTAGGAATCGCAACCATAGTCTTGTCCAACCTTAGATGTGGGTGTGTCCTGGTCGTCAAGAACTGTTTTCCACCCAACAAGCTTCCAGGAAAATCTGGGTTGTCGAGGTCAACCACCCATTCATTGGCGTTGTTTTCACTCAGCCGAAAGAAAGGACGCAGGATGATGTACGGAATTGCGAGGTGGAGCATGGGAAGTACGCGAAGTGTACCTTCGTCTGGTCCAGTCGACGACATCGAGACCCAGCCTTGCCACGCGCGGAAGATAGAGCCTTGGTTCCTATATAGAAAATCAAAAACCAGGCGCACACTTTCTTTGATTTCGAGTCGGACTCACGAATTATTATACATATCCTGCACCGCATCCAACCTCGGCGACACGTCAAACGCATCATAATTTCTCCAACCACCATAACTTCCTCCGTTCAAAATTCCCTTATAACATTCTCTATACACCGGATCCTCCCACCTCTCCACGGACCCATTGTCAATATGGGGGTCGAGCGAGAATGTCGTATCGCCCGGCTGGCGAATACGTACTCGGTCAAAGTACGATACCGGGGTGGTGAAGCTGATTTGTGTATCCGGCCACGAGGCGTGCCACAGGGATAGAAGGTATTGTTGTGTCTCAATCACACCTGGGTGCTCCCGGCAGGCGACTTGTCCTTTGGAGTTGTACATTTCGTATATCTGGATGTTGGAGGCGGGGTAGCCTGTTGTAAAGTCATGTTATATCAGCCTGTGAAAACCGCCATACTAACCAGTAATCTCGCTTGTATTGGCTGTGGCGTATTCCTCGATCGATTTCTTCCAGCCGAGAGCTTCCTATCAATGCAAGGCCAATTAGAAGAGTGGTTGGCGGCAAATCGAGCTCACCTCTTCCGGTACTCCGCCAGTAACGACAACGACGCCAACGTTCTTGATCGCTTTGACTTGGCTCTCCGACAATCCGGCCTTGATATCTGCAAATGAGACTCTGGGTATGATCTACATGTGCAGAAGACACTAAATACACAAAAGCACAAATTTGTGACACTTACATCACCTCCCTTCTTCGAAATCTCCTCAACGACAATCTCAAGTTCAGCTAAGACCTCCTTCCAGCTCTGTGTAAGTTCATCCCCTCCACAACGCCTTCTTGAGGTCGGACAAGTGACTAGGAAGAGAAGAAGGTTTAGCTCTGTCGAGATGGATGGCGCCTATCTCGACTTGGGGAGGTTCCGCTGGGACCATGTGTAAAAGTCGAAAGGTACGAAACCCTGCTTAGCGGCACTTTATACACCCTCCGGATTCAGAACAAGATTACCAGGCCATGTTCACGCGTGGGCTTACTATTACCATGAATGTCCGAGTCTGAATTATCAAATTATTTGGAAGCCACATTGAGGATAGTAGAAGGAACATTTCACCGAAGTTTTACCATTTAGATTCACAGGACGCCGCAAAATACATTGAACGAGCCACTCGAATTGAAGAAAGCGCAAAAGAATTCCTGACTTTGACTACGACTCGTTGTTCGAGGACTAAATAATTATCCGGACCAATTCACAAGCAAGGGGACCATAAGATACTGCGTACTAACAATGGATCGGAAATCAGAACTTGCGTCGACTCAGGGCTACGTAAGTAGAAGGAATTTCAGCCGACATCTTTCCGCACATATCGAACTCATCGTCGCATGGTTGTTGTAATTGTTGATTTGAGGTTCTTTCAGTACCCACTGTATGGTATATATAGCATGTGATGTGGCCCATGATCCTATCTCGCCATTTCGGGTGCATGCCCTGTAATAAAGGTACTCATAAACCCAAGTCAAGTCTCACGGGAAGATCTAGTGTATCCATTTTTCTTCAAATGGAGGTATCACCGAATTGATGGACTCGGAACGATCTCATGTTGACAACATAGACAGATCAACAGAGGAAATGAAATCGGGTACGTATGATCGATCTATTAAGCTACGTCAGATTGGAAAGGAACGGTAGTAATTGATGGGGCAGGTCGATCATAGAAGGAAAACGTAGCGCTTGTGGAGGTAGATGTCCTCGAGAAGGCTGATCTGCAGGGTTATGTTTCGAAGAAACCCATCGCACGTTAAGATCGAATCCATGACTTTGCGTTATGGTTTTGATTCTGCCGAGGACCTCAGGTTGCCGAGGGTGTTTGCTTGTTCCTTTCCGAAGAGCTGTCACAACCCCTGTATTGTCAGATCTTACAATTACAGTCTGTGGTTGAAAGCCCGCAGAGGCTATGACGAGCAGACCAAGCTCGACAGCTACCATTTCGGCCCAGTTGTTGTCTCGCCCGTCAGCTTTCCATCCTGGCGTGAGTTTCCAGGCCGACCATCGACCATTGAGAACAAAACCTATACCCCAGCGCGAGGAGTCAACGAAGATCTCTGGAATGCTTGATTCAATATTGTTCGTTTTAGGTTGGTTTACTACAGGGTGAATAATAGACGAAGCACAGGTAGAAGATGAGAAAGGTTGAGGTTCCCACTCGAGGATGACGAATTGTTGATAAGGCGTTCGGTCTCTCTCCGGAATTGATTGAGCAGTGGTGTAGATGGTGTTCACAGTCATAAAAGCCTGCTCATCACCAGCTTGGGCTCTCGAAAGAAGTATAGCGAGCTCTTGTAGGCTGTATACGCCCATCGACACCCATCCTTCAGAAGACGCGCTATTGAAGACTGGAGATTGATGAGGAGCATCTGGTAAGCTAGCATTGGGATGTATGGTAGCCCTAGGCGAGGTCATATCTTGGCCTGAAGACCAAGATGATAATGAGGCAGGCTCGGCAGTAGGTGGGGTCGGAGGTGGAGTAGGAAGAGACCGGGTCTCTACCTGCTTGAGCTGATCTTCTCGGCTCATTTCTGCCTTCTGTACGTTCCGCACATGAGAAGTACAAGGTTCGACGCAAATGAAGGGATCAGCCGAGGTAGGTGAAACTCCTGCACCGTCCAACAGAGCCTGCAATTCCTTGAATTGTTCCTTGAGCTGAATTAACTCCTCTTCAGCTGCGACAAGCTGGGAAGTACGGAGATTCATCACTTCCGATAATTGATCTCGTTCTGCACGATATTTTGTCAGAAGATCCGCCGCAGAGACATCGAGATCCTGTGTTCGCAGACGTATACCCTCAGACACGCCATTCAGATATTCAAAAGAAACTTGACCATCTCGTTCCTTAATTGCAACACGAAGAGAGGTGTCTTGGCCGAGTTGGGTGGTGGCAATGGCAACATGCCTCATATATGAGAGACAAATGCTGCATCCCGAAGAATGAACTATTCCAAAAGCAGGATGATGGGTCCAAATAAGATCGCGAGGCATGCTTGGAAAAGCGAAGTGTATCCAATACGAAACTCCTTTTCAGGTTAAAAATTCACGGTCGACGTGACTCTATAGTTAAAGTTGGAAGAAGTGCAGAGAGATTGATAGAACGTTGTTTAAGGAACTGCTATTCGAGAAATCGATGGTTTGAGTACGCTTTCATATGTGAAGACAAAAGCATGGAGGCCGCATGTTGCAAAGTCTAGGTGTTTGAGCTCTGCATGTGACCGACATGTGTGGTATTCGAGCATCAACGTTTCTTCCCGAATGAGAATCATCATCTACATTAGCAGTATCGGATGACAATGAAATTCTGGTAACACAGACCTTCCAGCAAGCAGAACAACACTTACTATATCGAAACCCATCGGAGGAATGCTAGTTACCCTACAAGAAACGCGCAGTTTAATTAGGGCTCTGCTGTTATAGTCCTCATATCCATCAGTCTGAGGTATCGTGTGGAAGTAGAACAGAAGGTGGGACGCTTCTGAACGCGCTCAGCAGACGGTGTTATGGTGCCGATTCGTGTCATTTTTGAGGGATAGGTTGAACACTTTGGAGGAAGGACAGTACAAAGACGATACGCAACACATCTAGCCCGGGTGAAGATGACCTGGAAGCATTCCATGATGGTCAAAAGTCGAAGTCGAAAAATATTATGCAAATAAATTGCGGTCTTCAAGCATCAACAAACAATTCGTTCTCCATGAGTATACTCTCCGCTATTTTTGAGGGAATTTTCCACACAGTCGTACCAAGTTGTGCGCTTGACGATTACAATGCACATGGGCAACGTCTTTCTCTGCTACTTGACACTAAATTTGTCGATGACCCGAACTTTACCCGGAAGCGACGCTCCTCACTTCGAATTCCACCTTCTCGTAACACTAGATCTAGAAGACTTGACTTTCAACAATGTAGTCACCGCCGCTTCGTAGTCATTTCTTTATTTGAGAACTAGCATCTATGACTTTTCACTCGCGCCGATTTTCGCGCAGTCGCCCCTTTACCAATTGTCAAAACCGATGAACCGGAACTTATTTGCGGGAAATGCTATTGATACGCAACAGCAGCGCTAACTCTATCAACACATGGCAGCGATTCCCCTAGATTAAGCGCCCGAGAACTTACTCCTTTCACACCTGTATGGAACTTCTCTCGCACGGCTGTCTCGCGGAATGAAAGAAGCTCAACTCGTGCATGCAGAATAGCTAATGCTAACGCGACTCTTTGGCAGTCGTATCTCCACAATTCGGGCGTCTTCTATTCTCGGGTTCTCCTTCTCTTGCGCGCGACAGCTCCTCCTCAAGGGACTTGGCCTCATGGATGACGATCTCGGGTCCTTATAAGACATGACCTTGGTATCTTGACACCTCATCTCCGACCATGTTGCGCCGTTACTCGCGTCATAACAGCGGTGCCAATGGCCGTGCTCGTACATCGTCTGTTTCTTCAGCTGATGCGACGATTACTTCGTCGCTATACGCACGCAAATGCAGAAAACTGATAAAACTGCATCGAGATCTCAGTAATCTCTGGTGAAGTTCCATTGTGGATTCGGTCTGTATGTATCTGAAGATGTTGCTAGCGATGGGATTCCTCTTGATATGCCTCGACTCGCAGTCATCGGCAGCCAGTCAGGTAGGTGACGCCTCTGATGAAATGTCTTGTTCTGACATGGTTCTTCAGCCGGAAAAAGCTCTCTTGTTGAAGCTGTGAGTGGAGTAAGTAGTACTGCTCCGCCAGGTATTTTTCACCTTTCTGAGTCTGGTTTCAAGATTTGTGTTCCAAGGGATAGTGGAACCTGTACTAGGTGAGCATTATATCCCTCCCAAGATTCCAAGATGTACGCCCGCTCATGCGTATGATCAATCTTAGGTGTCCCATGGAGTGTTCCATGACCACTACGGAAGGTGCATGGTCATGTAGCGTTTCTCTTCGTATCTCCTATTCCTCCGACGGAGAAACCATCACTGCCAAGAAAATTCAGTTCGGCCCCACGGTTAATGACAAGAAAGACGTTGAGATATGGATTAGACGTGCCCAGGCCGCACTACTGAATCCTCTTGTGCCACACAGTGACTTCTTTGACAAGACGGAGAAAGAGTTGAAGAAGAATCCTAATGCACTTCAGTTCTCCAAGAACGTCGTTTGTGTGCATATTAGCGACCCGGATCTCACAGATCTATCCTTCATAGATTTGCCTGGTACGTTCTACCACTTACTCTTGGATACCCTGTTGATCATCAATCACACTGAATAGGCCTTATCCAGAATTCTAACGATGACGACATCACGTTGATTAAGAACCTGGTTGTGAGTGCCATATCAGGCTCGAACACACTGATTCTCGTTACGATCCCTATGAGCGGTGAGTTCATTGAACATTGTGCATACTTGGCTTGACTGACATCTCATAGATGACATGCAAAACCAGGCTGCATTCCGCCTTGCGAAAGACGCTGATCCTGCAGGGGAGCGAACAATCGGTGAGTCTTTCCCATTCCAGGAGTGTCTCATCCTCCTTTTCTGATAATGGATTTAGGTGTCCTTACAAAGCCTGATACCCTGTCGGCTGGTGCTACAGGCCACCTTCAAAATTGGAAGGAGACTCTCGAAGGCAGATTATATCCTTTGAAGCATGGATATTACTGTGTCCGCCTCCCAAACGACGCCGAACGCAGTCGTAACAGGTCTCGTGTGGACTTTCAAAAGTTCGAATCTCGATTTTTCGAGTCGACTTCTCCTTGGAACACAGTTACTGACCGGGCTCGCTTTGGTGTCCCGAGCTTCGTTGCCAACATAAGTGAACTTCTCGTCCGACTCATTGAGAAAAAGTATGCTCTAGTCAAACCAATTTGAACTGCCTGACCCATCTCAGTCTCTAGTCTCCCAGAATTACGCGGCAAGGTAACAAAACTCTTGTCTGAATGCAAAGAAGAATTGGCAACTCTCCCGGCTCTCAGCACGAGTGATCCATTTACAGAAGTATGTCTGCGCATCACACGATTTTGCCAGGACTTCCAATCCGCGGTATTTGGAGAGCAACAGAAGAGTCTAGTACAAATCAATCGGAGTCGATACAATGACTTCAAGTGGCACATTGAGCGTACTCGGCCCAATTTTGTACCATATCAAACTGGCAACCATGTGTTGGTTGATCGCGAAGCCGAGCGTATTCCAGCCATTGGACCCGTGATAGATGTGCAGCAGGTCAAACAAGCTATTTCATCGTTTGTAACAATTCCGCTACCATTGGCCTTTCGCTAACCATTGTTATCATAGGTCCATTGGCTGGGAGCTCCCGACACACGTCCCCTATGATGCTACGAAGAATTACATTCTTACCTTCACACGCCTTTGGGAACAGCCCGCAGTTGCTTGCTTCCATGATGTATTCAAAAATACCTCCGATTCTATCGGGAAGGTCATGGACGAACATTTTGGTCAATTCAAGAATCTTGAGAAACATGTCGCGTTCGTTACTGTTTAGAAGTTTTATCATATTGTTTATTAACGTTACATCTACAGTTCCGTCGTTCAAGCAGATTTGGAGAAATTAAAAAAAGAAACCTTGAAGAGGCTAGCTGAGATGATTGAGCTAGAGGGCGTTCCAGCATGGACGCAGAATGAGGAGCTTTTTCGTTTCGAGAAAGATCATTGGTTAAAGGTTTATTACACCGCGAAATTTTCACGTGTTACCCAGCATCTCAATGTGGATAAGAACGACAGCGATTTCGATGTGCTCAATGTGATGGCAATGGTCCGGGCATATTTTCAGGTTGCGCACAAGGTGAATCCTTCCTGTTTTTATTGATATATCTGAAGTTTGACGCTTCGATAGCGAGTGATTGATTATGTTCCTCTCATTATTGAGCATGCGCTTAATCAGGCCTTCACCAAGAACTTGCGAAAGAGTCTTTTTGAAAGCTTGCAACTTGGTCCTGGTGATGAAGGCGATCGCCATTGGTTTGCAGACTTGCTCGTTGAGGATCCAGTGTTGGCTAAGAAGCGGGCATTTCTTGAAGATAGGAAGAGTCGCCTCGAGCTGATCAAGAAGAGACTTGATACGTTTGAGTACACTAATGAAGATTGATTAGCTCGTATCCGCTCTTTGTATTCTAGAATCGATGACCATTGTTCGAGAACTTACCATTTGATGATAACACTACATCACCCAGTGTAGCCACAGAATCTAACAACGTCTTGACAAAGGCTCCGCAGTAGCAAATTAAGATAATTCATGACATGGTTGAATGTTGTTTGAACATCACATGTAGATTCCGGTCTTAATAGCTTCTGGGTCTAGAAAACCTGGCTCATAGTGAGGGAGAGAGCATTTGAGAGGAGAAAACGAAAACTGCGCCACCAAAAAGGTATGCCACGTACCCGGATTGAACGAGTGACCTTCGCATAGCATATTACACCTCACTAAGACGCTTACAAGTGCGACGCGCTACCACTACGCCAACGCGGCATTACTTAATACCCTATACGTCAATATAATCTAGATATAACCGGGGACGGGAGGGGAAGACCTGGAGACGCAGGTCTGTGGCGCAGTCCCAGTTCGAATGCAAAATTCCGTGCTTGACGTTATTATGTAAGGGTTTCCTTTTTAGCAGAGCCTATCTATATTCACGCTTTTTTTAACTAAGTCAAGAAAACGTGACCACGCACGGACCTCTACAAAGCTGACCAAACAACAAGCAAGTACAAAAATTTTTGTCCTCTGTTGATCTTGCTCTTCATGGATTTGCTCCTTGTTCGTGAGTTCTCATTTCCTCCTGGATCTTTCTGATGACTTTATTCTCTTCCCCGTCTTATACGACTATGTCGAGAAATAGAGTATATCTGTTCGCAACAGATTCGCGTTCTTTTGAGCGTCTAGTGTACTTGCCAGTGCCATTTCGTCTGATTCTATTCTTCTCTGTCTCTATTAAGCCAAGTATTGACTTTCTTCTCTCCAGGTCTTTGTGATTAGTGTCTTCTTGCCTGGTTAGTTTTTTTTTTCTCTTTCTATATTGACTGTCATCCTGTCCGCATTCTTGATGAAAAACTTCCTACATTCGCAGTTTCCACTCTAGCGTCCTCCTTTGGAGTACTCCCCCAATACCGAACATTTATTCTCCCCCTCAGTTGGTCGAACCCAAAGATCACCGAGCTGTGGGCCGCCCTCGTGGTGCGATGATGCTAGGTGGGGGTTGACACGATGCGAGTTGAAACGACCTTCCTTTGGATGTCTGATCCTTTGTCAATGACTGTCAAATGTCTAATGAACCACATGCTGATGTTTCTTCTTTCAGATATCGTTTCGTTTGTTGGATTGGATAGAATAAGCAATTTAATGAACATGACATGTTTCCCATAGTAATACTGCTGTGCAATTTCATTCTACTTCTTGGCCAATCACTGCAAGTCAGCCGCTAGCGCGTCGTATTCGGGACACAAATCCTTCCATTCTTGGGGAGTGATTTGGGCTTGCGGACCAACAACGTTCTGCTCCGGTGCTTCAGCGAATACGACGGCCAGACCTGCTTCCAAGTGCCAGTCAATGTGGCTGAAGGGGTCACAAGTGAGTCGTGACTTTATTTATATATCTTAGCGAGAAACACACCAATGCAAGAACCAGGCACCAGGATTGTCGGTCCCTAGAGATGGCGCGTCAGTCTTGGAAAGCGCTCAGAGTGAGAGAAGGAACACGTACTCCAGCGGAAGGTTGTGTTTCCTCCGTTGACTAAAGAAAAGAGGCCTGAGTAGGACTACTAACTGTTAAAACCATTCTCGACACCTACCGGGATAAACGTCACGACGAAGTGGGCTAGAGAAATATCGTCAGTCCCGACTTTCGTACGCGTTAAAAAGTCTTACTTGACAAAGTTGGTCACATTGGAGTTCGATGGACGAACGACATCGAAAGCATGACCATGCACTGATCAACGTTATTAGATGTTGTGAGGTGAACTCGTTTCGCTTACAATGGAATGGATGTGCTGTACGTCATTTTTTCATTAGCTGAATCTGGGATCCAGACGGAAAGAACGTACGCCCGGGACCAGGAATCGAGACCTCAAGAAGAATGTTGGGGGGTAAGATAATTCTATCGTTTTATGTGAGCGATGCACTCCGTGGTTACTCTTGTACCTACATCTGCTCCGAAGGAAGGAGATCTTGAGGCTAAAAGAGGATTGTGAGATGATGTACGAGTCCTCTAGCACTAGGCTTACCTGCTTTGCACCACTGAGTATTTGCAAGAGGACTGGGACAGTAGGGGAGATGTATGAGATGCCGTTTATGTCCCAGAACGGAGGATTAGGCTGAAAAGCAGGAACAGTCTGTATAGTGTAGTCTACTAGAATTCGCACGACGCACCTGTCCGATGTTGAGCGTGACGGCTGAAAAAACCATCAATTCGGTTTCTTAATGTTAAGCATCATATTCATACCGACGTCTGGAGGTCCAGAGCCGAGCTGAGGAAACGTGAGCTCAAATGCCATATGACCAGTCCAGGGCTACATACCATTCCAGGGTGCTCTTGTGGAATGGGCTGTAGAAGCACGTTAAATGAGGTATCCCAACAGATGAACAACATACATGCATCTGCTCATCAAGGAGCGTCGGTCCACCCGTGTTATTGGTAGTGGGCTCTACGTCTGGTGCACCCTTGTATCTCAGAATAGCCCTAGTGAGATCCGGGTCGACTAAACGCGCAGTGAGACCCTTATTTCATGTAGCAGAGTTGGAAAACATACAGTTCGGGTTTCCAGTGGGCCCGGGCGTACCACCAGTGGGCGGAGCTCTGATCCAGTAATTGTCAACCGGCTGGTTCGCGTGCAGAATAGCTGAAACGCGTTGTGCTGTCGGACAAATCGAGTGTGAAGATTTTAATGCTCCGTATCCATCATGAGACGACATACCGGTGAAGATAAAAATGTTTTGAACCTCTACGGGGTCATGTTCAATGCCATCAGCTTCCATGAAGGTGATGTTGTGATTGTCAATGGAGAACTGGAAGAATGGGCGGCAGGCGATTGCGAAAATGCGCAACCTGTATCTCTTTCCTTTTTCGACATTTACGACAGCGAAGGGCACTAGCGTCCGTGATAAATACGGATTGGGATTTCGACAAGTGTGGGTAACATACCAAGGGGACCACCGACGAAGCGTCCGACACCATTAATCAATCCTGCATCGGGGATGCTGTATTCCTCATTAGGACAATGGCTCTACTGGAAAAGGTCCACTCACGGGACGACACCAGTCTTGAAGAAATCGTTCTGCGCCGCAGGAGCAAGCTCGTGATACCAGTCGGCAAGAGTGATGATGGTACCCTCTGTACCTCTAGTATAAGTTTCCTGCCTTCCTGGTTGGTAAAACGCAAGGATTACAAACCGTCATCAACATCGTAGAGATCTTTCAAAGGATCGTCCGGATCTTTCGAAAGTAAGCTTTCGTGCATTTTCATGGAATCTCGACTTTTTTACGTACCATATACGACGAAAATTCCGCGGAGGCCATCGCAGTATTGGGTCGACAAGTGAGAATGATACCAGAAACTAATTTGACATCAATCGTGGTGAATGACAGATGGGAAAGGTACGAACTTTCCAGTTTGTCCTGCTGTGGAGAATGAGTAGACAAACGTAGCATTGGGTGCGATCGGGCACTTTTCTCCGAGTCAGCTGATGCATTCTCCAACACGGTTGTTGACATACCTGAGTGACGAAACTATCGACGAATGAGGTTATACTGTTCACTCATGTTCAAATAAGTAAGCTTACGCAGGGCCATCCATGTCTGATGTGCGAGCTTGGAAGAAGCCGTGCCAGTGCTAGCTTAATTACAGCCTTCGGATAGGGGGGCATATAGAATGTCATCACTCACAATGGAGGTACTTTGCCTCATCAATGGATCGTGCAATTCGTTGTGCACAGGAATGACGACCGAATCATTTTTGTGAACCATGATCGGTGTTGCAGGGAAGGTTCCTCCAGCCACAATACCCCTTTGCGAGGCTGTATCAGTAACACAGAGAACTCTTTGGTTTTAGCGCCTTACTGGCGTTCAAACCCATCGGGGGCAAGAGTTGTAACAGTAATGGGGAGGTCGAAATGTCGAACCGCAGCAAGCGCTGCGGGCAAGATGCTTGCCAAAGTCACAAACGAGAAGCGAACCATCCCTAGGGATATGAAAGTTCCGCTTTTGTCCACACATCGGACAGTGCTTTTATATATGTGAGGCATTTTTTTCGTGTCATCGCATATCACCAATAGAACAGGGCGGTTTCGCAGTGTGAGATGTGTGAGTGAGCATTTTCGGCGTGAAATTCTCACTCTGCGACTTGTTAGATGCTAAGCGGAGGTTATGACAGGCGTCGTGTGCACGCAAGCAATTGTGTGGAACCGAAAAGAGGGGATAAGTCAATGGGAAGGCTTGAGAATGAAAGTCGACAAAAATATCAGCAAGTCGTATCAAGTGCGTTGTTCGTGTTGTTTTGAACGGGAAACAAGATTTGATGGACTCTCGAGCGCATAAATCGACAATATCGTATCTCTTCCCACCGGCATGTGTCTGTCCCGGCCACGTTCTCAACACTGGTGAGAGTCATCGCAACTCACGTGAATACATATCCTGAAAGGCTGTTCCAATGGGACATCGATGATGAACTCGAAGCGAGAAAACAAACAGAAAGCGACATCGACGACTTTGATTTGTCAATGCGCTGATATGATGTCCCGGGATCACGCATCACGATAAAGCTCAAAATCACATCACCGCGGGATGGACTGATCCTCAAAGCTCTTCGGCGACCTTTCGTCGCCTACTTCACCACTTGTTACCGGAGTTCTGATCTTCATACAAGTATCTTGAATAACTCGTCACTTGCAGATTGCAATCTATCTCCAGGACGGCGTTTGGTTTTCCACGCCGAAGCAAAGAGCGGCGAGTTGATAATCGCTGCAGTCACTGTCGCGATCGTCGAAGGAACTGGCACAAGCGATTTCGTACCTTCAACGTCGGTACAAGAGGCTCTCATTCAATGTTCTCCATCGAGTCAGTGTCACCGATATCTGAGGCACCCTCTGAAGTGTATGGTTTCGCAAGAGATTCCGTATGCAGATTCAGTGTATTCCTTCATGGCCAATGCTATCGTTCGATCTATGAATGGAAATGCAAAATCAATGATAGAACAGATGGAGCCACGTCATATCTTGAATTCAAAGATGCTCCGCTTTCCAATTGAAATTCATTGATTCGGTCAACTCCGAGTTTATCCGCGCTGAAGAATAAACAGAGGTGTATAGCTACATCCCTGTTGTTGGATGTGTTCTGAGCCTGATCTTGAGTTTAGATACCGAATTGAAAGGCGTCTGACTTCATGACGAAAATCCAACACTTCGCCCAGTTGAGTGCCTGACAAAGCCAAGATCTGTCTGGGTCGAGGTCGTCGCCCTTTCCCTAAGTTTTCCATGTTAACGTGAGAAATGTACGACCATCTGGGGATTCGCCGTGATACATTGCTGCAATCGGGCCAACAATCCTCCCTATGACATGATATGAGACTTGAAGATATATGAAAGATGGCAATCTAGCAGGTGTATTCTTGGAGTATATGTTCGTGACAGATCTATTTTCTACCCAATAAGATCCAACAAGCATGCATCAGGAATCATTAAGAATATTTCAAGAGGTGGAAATGCAGCAAGATTACCAGAACAAGGAATGGGAAGCTCAGGTAGAAGACCAGATCAAATTCCGCTCGTAGATACAGATGACGCACAAAGACCGAATGGCATACCCAACCAGTCTGAATCGATATCCGGACTGCTTCTGGGGACTCCAGACCACTTTTTCTTGCAAAGGATTCAGCATTATTACTTGGGAGATATACTGCAATTCGCCTCAACGAGGAAATATACTGTTCTGAAGGTCCCGAGCTTTTCTACGAGTCATCGAGAACGATGAGAACAAGTGATCCTACAGATTTCATAATTCGCCAAAGCGTTCCTGGACGCTAATGAGAGCAAAAGTAGGGATCCAGATCGAGACACTAAATCTGTGCCACAATGACACTGGAAACAGACAAAAGCGTGTATCATCGTCTTAGACAACCTACTCACCGTCACAGAGGCAGATGATGGGCAGGCCATCAGCAGGGCGGTTTACAGCAAAGAGAAGCATGCAAGCACAAGTCGAATATCCATTTCCAGCTTCATGTCAGCAACGTCAACGAGGATCGCAGCATTATCTGCCTACGCATGCATTATCAAAAGATGTACATCACGGGGAGATCTTGAAATATTAAGTACCTATCTTCTCATACTCTGCGCGGATACCAGTGCTCAAAGAGGCACATATTTCAGCACTACTTCATGCGTTCATGGATTGCCTCGGAACATGACCATGAATTCTATCGAAAGATATCATTTTTTTCTCATTGAACCTGATGATAGCCTATTATGTTGCACCCCACTACTTACCCATCATGGCCTGTTCCATCTACGAGACCATGCATACTGAGAGGAAGCGTCGTCAATATTGAGAATGGCTGGTAAAATTCACCACGCGCACATGCGCGACACCGACCAATGGTCCACAAGGCGGGACCAATGTCAACAACTCGCCCTCCCTTGTTCCCTTAATGTCAACCCTCATCTCCATTTCCTTGGAAGCTCAGACTATGAATGACAATTGTGAATAAAACAGTGGCGTTCTCTGCCTTGCCCCAAGACCTGCGTGGCACCTGGGCGTGTCGTCCGTTCTGGTATAGGATAGTGAAGGTTGGATTGAACGCGCGGATGTGGAGTACTTGAAGTTGGGAATAGCATTGGGACACGTGGCAGTGTGCGGGCACAGTATGGCTCCACGTCGGTCCCGTATGAGCAATTGAAAGCACTTGGATCTATAATCGTCGGTAAGGTTTGCAGCGTAAAAATTATCAGAGTGCATTAAGGGGGAATTGAACCCCCGGCGGGTCGAAGTTGATAAGCGATCTCGGATGGCAACGACCCAGGTTACCACTACCCCATTAATGCCCGCTACCTATTTGGCGATCCGTCTCTCTCATACAGCCAGAAATAAGAGTCCCTATGTGTTGCATATATGCTGCTCTTTGACTGAGCCCCATCCATTGTTCGGGTGTGTTAATTGTAGCATCGTACGGACCGGGACCGTCTCAAGAATATAGCTGAAGTCCTTCCATCCCGCTTTTGAGACGTGGAGCAAGCGGCAAGGGTATAACTGCGATCCCTGTGGACCTCGGCTCAGCGTGGTTTTAAGTCTGCAGCAGTTACGTGGTAGGACACTGATGGTGAAGTGGCTATCATGCTTGCCTTCCATGATTCCGTGTAAGCAAGCGGCAGGGGTTCGATTCCCCTTCAGTGTATTCTTTGTTAGCCGTGTTTTTTTTCTTGTTATGCGCCTCGTGACCACATGATGCAAGCGTTCAAATCCAATTCAAATCAATTGAATAAATGTATTGTTTATCCCGTAGCACATGATGATGATCAGCTGTCCATTTGCCTCTCTACATACTTAACCTCCGTCTAGTTTGTCCGAGCCCCCATAACTATGCCTTCGCCAGCGCACCCATCTTGGCAATCCGTCCACGCCTCCCCGCCGTCTGTCAAGTACCCTTATACCCCCACTGACGCACTAGCCGATCTACCCGGCGTGTGCTATGCCCTCGAGACCTTCTTGAACTCGCGCATGCTGGAGAGCGAGGAGTATTGCCATAAGAGCGATGTCGGCAAGGAGAGGCTGTATTTCGCCACGGGCTATGGCCTTATCCAGTGCGTGAAGGGGTTGATGTCGTATGCTGACGAGGTGCGTTTATGATCTCTGTCATGTTTTTTTCTTTTTCTTTAGACAACGCCGCAGGACCTGCTGTCTGCGATAAACCACACGAAACACGGGAATCATATCGCGTCGCAGCACCGCAAGAAAGCTGGTTTCTTCGGCTCGCTGATGGGCTCTGGGTCGTCCACCGCCTTCATACGCAGCATGTCCGATGTTGAACGACACGCCGAGCTCACGTACGCAGAAAGTCTGTTTGAGAAAGCCCTGCTGGGCATCGTGTACTCGGGCGACTGGCTCGCATTCATCAAAGAAGCGTCCGTCGTTTCTCATTCTCTGATTTTTTTTTTTCCGACTGATGGGATGACCAGATTGAACATGCGTACGGTGTTTGGAGTGTACCGCCACCTTGGCGCATTCCTCGACGAAGCAGACGCCGCCTACGCCTCTTCTCTCGCGTCGTCCTCGTCGTCGTCCACGCCCTCCTCGCCCACAACCACAACCACAACAACATCGTCCCAGATCTCCCTCTCCACACCACCTACCTCCGTCCCTCCCTCGCCCTCCGCTTCCACTTCCACTTCAACTCCTGCCCCTCCATCCAAGACGAGGCCCGAAGACCCCACGATCGACCCGCACTTCCGCTCAGGCGTCTACCTCGGAGTCGGGCTATGCAACATCATCCTAAGTCTCATACCCGGCAAGCTTGCGACGCTCGTCGAGCTCTTCGGGTATAAAGGTGACCGCGCGTACGGCCTCGATCTGCTCATGCGCGCCGGGGGCTGGGACTCCCCCGACGAACCACGCGTAAATACGCAACAAGAAGGCGTGCGCCGGCCCATATGTGATATGGCCCTGTTAATCTTCTTTCTCGTCGTGTCGGGCTATACAGGCGCGAGCGTAGACCTCAACGTCGCCACACGCATTCTCGAATGGAATCTTAAGCGTTTTCCTAACGGTGCGTCGTCTCGTTTTTTATAAAGTGTAAGTGTACAGCCTAATGGAATGCAACCCACGCACAGGTGTATTCTTCCTCTTCGGCGCGGGTCGTCTTGCAATCCACCGCTCCCGTCCGCGTCTTGCGATAAAGTATTACTCGCGAGCTATGGCGTCCCAGATCCAATACCGCAATCTCGATCATATCTCATATTGGGAGTGTGCGATTGCGAGGTTGGCGTTGTGGGAGGTCGGGGAGAGTGTCTTGGGTGAGGAGGAAGATAAGGGCGAAGGGGAGGAGAAGGAGAAGGAGAAGGAAGAGGAAAGAGTGGGAGGCAGCGCGGCGTGTTGGAGGGTATTGGAGGCTGAGGCTACGGTGCGTTCTCTTCTCTCTTTACCCAGCTCCATCCTTTACCCGCACGACCCAGTGGTCCAAAGCCATATACTCCTACGGCCTCGCCACGTGTCTTCTCGAAGACTGGGATACCGACTCCACCTCTCCAGAATCAAAGAAGAAAAAAGAAGAAAGGATGAAAGAAGCCGAGAAGCTCCTCAAGCGCGTGCCGAACATGAGGCAGAAGATCGCAGGGAAAAGTATCCCGCTCGAGGTGCGTGCCCGATGGAGGAGAACGAACGCTAACGCCGAACTGAACACACACAGAAATTCGTCGCCCGCAAGTCCCGCAAATTCACCTCCCAATCCAACAGACTCCTCCTCCCCGCCCTCGAAATAGCATACATATTCTACGCCATCGCGCACGCGCCCCGATCCGTGCTTTTGTGCAAGATGTTGCCGCTTGTCCGCGGGGCGCTGCGGAAGCTTGCTTTGTACGGTGAGGAGACGCACGCTGAGTTGGAGAAGGAGGAGAAGGGGAAGGGAGGGCGAAGGAGGAAGAGGAAGGAGTACGAGGGCGGCGAGGGGGAGTATTGGGACGATTTGTGTCTTGCGAGGTTTTTAGAGGGTGTGTGTTTGAGGTTTATTGCGTATCCTGTGCGTTTTCTTCTTCTCAATCTTTCTCCCCCTACATGACGCGTACGCAGGATGCCGACGCGACACTTGAACCTTCCGTTGAGGAGACTGACATCATACCCCGCGCAGAGGCGGAACAAGGCGCAGTGGACGCGTTCAAGGCTGTATTTGAGTATGGACCGAAGATAGAGTTGGATCATTATATCGTTTATCATGCTCGTGCGTTTCTTCGTCTTCACTTCTCAGGTGAAATTGAGATTGACCATCATAATGCATAGACTACGAATACGGACGCCTCCTCGCGTGTCAAGGAGATTTAACAGGTGCAAAGAGGGAGTTTGAGCTCGTTTTGTCGGGTACGTCCTCTTCCTCGTTTGCTCCCTGGGTTGGCTGACGCCGAGGTGGGTACAGGTAAACCACTTGAAGTTGGCCCGTCAGGTCGCAAGGTCCGTCTTTCTTTTCCCCCCTTAAACCCATTTTCTGATCAGTTGATTTGTGTGGGTACAGGGCAAGTATAGTATGGAGGTACGCAGCGCGTCTCATCTCTGATAATCCGTGATTGTAATCATTGATCCAGGCCGCCTTGCATATACGGACACACGCCGCGCTCGATACCATCCAGAGTCAGAACTCGCATAAACGCAAGCCGAGTCAATCATAGTGCCTTTTTTTTTTATCGCTTATCGATATTTTATTTATTAATCGTCCCATACCATACCCCCTACCCATTCCTCATTCCTCACCCGTTTAGCATTTCGAGCACTAAATGTTAAACTTACCATCACCCGTTCTCCCCGTTCATGTTTTCTTGGTCTTTGGTCTCTCTCTTTGTTTGCTGTGATGTATGAGAAAAGTTGGGTCATACCTGAGAGGAAGTATGTATATGTACTGAAAATTAAATTGTATGTTTGTCTGGTTTCAAAGAACTCGGGGTTATCTTGACAGCCGCTTGACGCACCCAGACACTCGGCTTCATTATACTCAATGTTAGTAATTTGCAAACCGGCCTGCTGTGTCAGGCTTTTATGTCTCAATTTCCAGCCTTTAGGCTTGACTTCACCATTTCCTCAAGCCAAGTTTTGTACCCAGGGTTTCATGTCAAGACTCAAACTCAAGGCTCGTCGGCTCAAAAGCCATACTCGCCAAAGCGCCAGTGACGTTTGCGTCTCAAAATCGGCTTTTTAGGCGCTAAGCGTCAATCCATTTTAAATATCTAACTCTGTTTTTGGACAATGCTCGAAAGCAGTTACATTCAATATGATACAATCCAAGTCAGAGTTAAAGCTCAAAATCTAGCATGTCAGTCTGAGCAACTTTCCAAGCCCAGATTGGGCCAAGAGGATCGGTACTAGTGCTGGAGACTCGTTTCAAGATGGGATTAAGGAATAATAATAACATTTGTACGTACTGTTCTGCACCTGTCCACATACCCAGCATACCTACAGCGGATCCAATAGAACCTATTTGAATACCTTCGGTGGACCACTCGGGTGTATCTCCATTAAAATGATATGACGTCTGTACATGAATCTTTAAGCGACCGTTGACATGAAGAGCATTCACAGCATGGTTTACCAAGCTCCAACGAATAGCTCCATCTTTGAGCATCCTAATAGTACCTCTAATTTTTCGTGTATTATGTATCCCCGGCTCATCATGAGGTCCATGAGATACACCTTCGACATGTATGACGGGCAATTTCCATACTGGAGCATCCAAGTCTTGGAGTTCTGATTCGGAGATTGGTTCAGGTGGTTTTGAGTACCCGACTATCCGTAGATCCGTCGAAAAGAAGTTCATTGTTTCGACCGTGTCATCACCGTTGTAACCTTGTAGCTGAAACTTGGTAATCAAGCGCATCCAACAAGCATGGAAAGATACTCACGTTCTGTACTACAGTTTTTTGGATTTCGAAGTCAGGTAAGCTATTATGACCATGAAACGAAGGATAATTCTCACCAAGTAAATCACGATAATCAAGCCAGCAGACAACTCGCCTGATAAACATAGTCATCCTTGTGTAAAGGAAAGAATCAAAAAGCTTACACCCAGTGGCCAGCGACTCCTGCCCAATCCCATCCCTGCGTCCATTGGATCTCGGCGGCTTTTCTTCTTCCTTTCCGATTCAACTCTTGCGACATTGGATTAAATCCTTCTACGTCTGGTTCCACCCAAGTTTTTTCCCAGAATGACGGTGCACCACCCATTCTGCCAAAATCCAAGGATGCAAGGGCATCAATGATTGCATGAACAGGTCCCGTCCTTTCCACAAGTTCCTGAGCAGGCTCATTCACGGCGAGCAACTCACGAAGATTCATCTCGACCAGGATGCGCGCTGCAGCAAGGTAAGTGTAATCGGGTTTCTCCTCAGAAGGACGGTAAACAAAAGGGAAGATAATGATATCTTCATCCTCATCCTCACCGTCCTCATCCTGGTCATCTGTGACAGGTACAAAGTCCTCGTCATCAGAATCGTTCGGTCCTTCTCCGATGTTGCTGAGCGTGTACTGGAACAGCTCCTGTTCAAAGTCAGGGAATGTAGAACGTGATTTTGGTTTAGTGCTGGCATCACTTGACCCGCTTGTTGGAAGAAATGGTCCCCAAGAACGTTCTGGGCGAAGGTATCGAAGATTGTAGACCTTACTTCGAGCGACCTGCCGGGCAGCGACACTCTGATCCTGAATGGATTGCAGTGCGTTCCAAGGCATGCCGGATTCTCGACTGGCCGGTACAGGAATGAAGCCCCTTCGAAAAACCAGTTTATGAAAGGCCCGACCTTCTTCTGAACAAGCACCCCAGTTGTCCATGGTCACCTTGAGCAGATTGGACGGCCTGTGTCCTGCAAGCAGATAATCCTTGACAAGAATGGGGGGATATCCGTTTTTGAGGATTTCATCTACCCATCTTGAATTGCGTGATATGAACTCGGGTGGATAGGTGGAAGACATGCGTTGAGCCACTATCGGAGGAAATTTAAGAGCTTGAGTCATGGCCTCAATCTGATATGAAGGAAATGGTGCAGCCGTTTCCAATACAGAAATTAACGTTTCAAGGGCTGTTGTGAGAGTGAACGAGACACCCGTTGACCTATACTGGAGGAAAAATTGGTAGTGTTAGAAATGAAAAGTTTCCTGGATAGTCCCAGAAAAGGCACCTCTGAAGGATTGGGATTGGAAAACAGATCAAGCGGTTTGGAAGTAGTCTGATCGAATTTACGGAATAATCTTGCGGCGTTCATCCTACGTTGAAACTCCCCAGCCCAATCAAAAGCAATATCTTTGTCGCCCTCTCGAGGTCCAGTCATCGTTATATTCGAAAAAAGCTTCAAAATCGACCTTGGGTCATCAAAGGTGGTCAAAAAGATCTCTCTCCATAGGTGATAGTCAGTCGAGCAATTAACTAAATGATGGAAATGCCGACAACTGCTGCCGAATGCAGCAATGGCGGAAGGAAACCCTCGCGCTGCAGCTATTACAAGAGCTTCCTCAATCAGCTCTGGAGGCAAAGCGAAAATCTTAGGTGCGGGCTGTGAGAAGGGATACATGATAGTAGTTATTAGCAAGTGGTCAAGTGAACCTGCACATCTGGATCATGCCACGTGACAATCGACGAACGTGTGTGACAGCGCAGAAGTTCGAGCTCAGTGTCCAGAAGTTACGATACTTCAGACGTTCAATCACGTTCACATTTGACTTATGAGCATTGACAACTAGCTTGCAGTGTTTTAGGTCCTTACCGACCATCAACTGAAGGCTTGCTAAGTCTTCAAGACCCGTCACCTTCCCTAAACTCTCGAGTCCGTGTATAATGTTTTCTCGAAGTGATCTCGACGCCATTTCCATTTCGTCTAACGAGTTAAAGGGCACCTATTGTACAAGTCGGTCAAATTGGCACACCATTTTCTCCTGCCCATTTTAGTACAAGATTCTATTATATCCCGAAAGTGATTCTGCATTAAGATAGACAATAGTAATAAGGAATTTAAAGGGTGCCAGAGGACGTTATAGTCACAAGTTCCTTCGGCGTACCGCCAGGGCTACCTCTAGCTTCAATCTTCTTGACAACGTCAAGACCCTCTACGACTTCCCCGAAAACGACATGCTTTCCGTCCAGCTATAATAAGTTGGATGAAAATGTAGCCACCAGGCAATAGTAAATGGTGCTCACCCAGCTTGTAACAGTCGTAGTTATGAAGAACTAGCAGTTCACAAGTTGGAGAAGAATTTAGCACTACAGAAACAAAATGCAATACCTGTGAGCCGTTGGTGTTTCGACCAGCATTTGCCATCGAGAGGAGACCTGGTCTTGAGTGGGGGATCTTGAAATTTTCATCTTTGACACAGAATGAGAAAAGCTTCGGAGAGGTTACAATATACACACCTTCAAACTTTTCACCGTAGATCGACTTGCCGCCAGTACCATTATGCCGAGTGAAGTCTCCGCCCTGGATCATGAACTGAATGAACCAATTTAAAAGGTATGCAGAGCGAGTGGTAAAAAACAGAACATACCGAGGGAATGATGCGATGAAACTTGCTTCCGGCATAACCGAACCCATGCTGCCCCGTTGCTAGCTCACGAAAGTTACACGCCGTCTTTGGGACTATATCGTCGTACAACTTGAAGACAATACGACCAGCAGGCTTCGAATTGATCGCGACGTCAAACTAGCGAAAAAAAATTAAATAAACGTGGAGTACTAGTAGGTCGTAAGTGAGGAAGACAGACGAAGACATTTGCACTATGTCGAAAGCTGAGCATGAATTCTAAAGGAGACTACAAAAGAACGTACAGATTTCCGCCAGAGGATGCTGACGTAGTGAACCTACGGAGGAATGAGGCCATTTTTGTGTAAAATGTACAGAGTTAGAACAAAAATGAGTGTAAGCGAAACGGTTGAAAAATTCGGCAAATCACATGACGCAAAAACCGTACCTTGTCACTGTGACGGTGTTAAGTTGGTTCATGGATATGTGGCGCAAGGAAATTATTTTCTACCAAAGACCACGACAACCCCACTCCTCTTTGTTAAGAATCCAGGCTGTGATGTATGAACATGACAATCCCACTCCTCTTTGTTAAGGATCCAGGCTGTGATGTATGAACACGACAACCCCACTCCTCTTTGTTAAGAATCCAGGCTGTGATGTATGAACACGACAGCCCCACTCCTCTTTGTTAAGAATCCAAGCTGTGATGTATGAAACCTATAGACAAATCAATGAGTATGACACGACTCAGTCTCGTATCAGTGACTATATTCAAACTGTACCTATAGACAGATCAATGAGTATGATACGCTATAGTACAGTCAGCGATGTAACGTATGGCGACTCATATAATTGCTCACCCTCAGCCTCGTATAAGTGACTGAGGGTGCTGTCTATGGGAGATCCAAATATATACAATACCAGTCCATTGCCCTTCATTGGCTGGGTGGCCCAGTGTCCCAAGTGTGATGGGGAGCATGGTACCTGAATAAATGTGTGGTGTGGCCGGGTACCTGATTTGACACAATGTATGTGGTGCATTGTCACTGCCCAACACTCTTCCTCACCACAGACAATACTCCTCCTTGTGTATCATAGTGTTACTAGTGTAGACTGAGGCAATGGCAAGGTGCAGGAATGCAGGCAATGGATGTCTGCAGTGTTTCCTTGAATGAAACTTGACATAGGGATAACCTGTTTGATTGAACTCATTTGCATAGGAAGTGGTACTTTATGTCAATGTGTTGTACCTGTGCATGGAGTAAAGTATCCTCAGGTAGTGCAATTGCTGAGTTGTTATTGCAGAATATTTGTGTCAGATGAGATCTTTTGTCATGTCTGATGTCCTTGAGTAGTGCTCTAAGCCATATGCTTTCTTGAGAGCTTTTGAAAGCAGCCATATATTCAGCTTCACACAATGATGCTGCAACTGTCCTGTTTCCTCTCCAGCCTATGACACAGCCCTAAAGCCTAAATTCCACCAATGCTGTGCCTTGTATCAGGACAAATGGCTCAGTCAGAGTGGGTGAATCCCATGAGTTTGACATAATTGAAATGGCCCCCAAGATGAAGTTTCAGATCCCTTGTACCCTTCAGATATTGCACTAAGTGCACAGCTGCATTCTAAATACAGTGTGGCATACAAGTCAAAATATTGGGTAAGTTGTTGTACACCAAATGCTATGTCTGAGCATGTTGAGATGGCAAAATACAACAGGCATCCAACTAGCTGGCAGTATGGGGTGTGTTCTAGTGCACATTGCTCCTCCTGAGGTAATGTACTCCAATCTATCTACCACAGTTTGATGGGATCCATGGGCAATGAGAGTGGTATGTCCTTCTGGCCAAATTGATTTATGATTTTTTTTGATGAAAGCTGTTTGTGAGAGTCAAACTGTGTGATTTGGATAGTTCCATTTGATGGTTATGCCAACAACAAAATAAGGTAAGCCTAAGTAAGCTGGAGATCATCCACACTTGATGCATTTGGTTTTTGAAGATTCATTTTCTTCCTTGCTGCTTAGAATTGACAGAAAATTGTTGACATGAAGTGCTGCAATAATTTTGTTCTGGTCAGTTGTTTGGAAGTAGATACAGGACTTGCATGCTAGGTGTCTGAAACCTCACAACATCTTGTAGTCATGAATAGTCTTGTTTCAGACTCATCCAGCTTGTTTCATACCATACAGCCCACACACCAACATCCACACCCAGTCCTCCTTGCCAGCCTCTTCAAAGCCTTCCAGCTGTTTTATAAATTGTATCTCATCACTGGGGAGGATTCCATAGAGGAAAGCAGTCTTGACATTGGTTTGAGTTGCACTCACCCTTTAGCAGCTGCAAGATGGAGAGGGATCTGCCATGATTCCATGCATGCTGTTGGTGAGGTTGTCTTGGTGTAGTCTCATCTATGGATTTGGTTATAGCTACAAAATACTGGCCCAGCCTTGAATATCACTGCATTCCCATGATCATTGCATTTGATTTTGAAAACTGGGCATCCTGTCCTAACCTATTGTCCAGCTGGCACTGATGATCATGAGACTAACTTGGAAACTCCCATTTTGCACAGAGAATTAAGCTCATGTTGATATGTGATTTCTCATCTGCTTGCATCTCCTGACTGGTTGGCTTCAGACCATGTCCACAGTTCATCATTCATTTCATGTGTTGCGCATTTTTGAGTCCTTTGGTGGTGGCTAGTAGATGTTTGATATCTTCTGCATTTGCAATACTCATGAGATTGGGCAGGATTGGTCTTTGATTGAGGTCATCATCCTCAGCTACAATTATTGGTTCCTGGTTGTTTACTGCTCAGTGCTGAACTTGCACTCATTCTCCAGCTTTGATTGATTCTTGAAGACAGTGCATTCTTGGGATCTGAGAGGCCTGTGGAATTTTAGCCTGTGGGGGTTTGTAAATAGGTTGTTGGGCTTCAACATTTGAAGGTCATTGTTATGAAATTCAACTGGTTTGTAATTTTCATAGCTGCTTGTTCATTATGAGTTACATCATCCAAAATTAGCCTTATGGGGTGAGGATGCCCTTCATAGCTCTCACAAAATCTGACATAGTACATTTTGTAGGTCTTCCCAGTCCTTCTCTCATAGCATTGGTAGGTTTTTGATTTCTATCTGTAGCTCACAAGAGAACAATTCAATTGAGCATGTATATACTTTTGGATTATGGGCCAGAATGAAGGCTTTCCAACTTATTTCATACATATATGAATAGTCTGATTAGTGCCTTGTCCATGTTTTATATGAGATGAAGCCCTTGAATGACATTGTAAGTGTCTGCTTATAAAGGTGTGAGGCAGCTAAATAGAGTTCATCTCACATGTTTGGTGGGTATCCAGCTACAATTTCATTGCCTGTGCCTTTTCCATAATTTCAAAATGCATTTGTTTTACCTGGCCTATGTATGCCAACATGTATGCCACTACTAAAATGTTGTTGTTCCAATCCTTGTGACAGACTTCTCCTTGATGTCCTTCAAGTTTGCCATCATGCTCCATCCTGTATATGCCAAGTTTCATCTGGACCTCATTCCCTTATGCCATCTGCCATGCTTCCAGATGAGTGAGTGTCTCCACCTTATTCTGCAGGAGTATCAGCCAGTCCTTACTTGTATCATTGTCAATGAAGTTTGTTATGTATCTATAACTCCCCAGGATACTACAGATTGTGGCTCCATTAAACAATTTCAAGCTTTTGTGTTGCTCTTTGCCCCTCCTTTTGCACCTTTGGTACAGTGTTTTTCAAAAATATATGAGTTACATTGGGGGGTCTCAAGGTGAAGGTGAGTGGCATATTAGAAACCATGCCAGATTTGGCCATATCTGCAATTGTCTAATAACTTGCCATGCCTTAGATGGTGGTGTCAGGTCTCCATGTCAATGGAATGTTCAGTAGTAAAGACATGCTGTTTAGCAAGGGTGGATTTCAGGTTGAGGGAGTATAATTGCTGGTTCTGAGTGAGCAGGCCTTGAGCTACAAGTGCACAAGTTGATATTTTTATGATTTTAATGGAGACATTGTCAAATAAGGAATCAAGACTTGAATGAGTAGCAAGACAGCTGACAGATATGAGGCATACAGTAGCATTGAGGATGCAAAGTGCATCTTCCAGGACAATCTTCATGCCTTTTGCTACATGCCAGTGAATGTTACTAACTCCAATTGTGGCTATGGAGGATCCTCCAAGTTCCTTTACAATTCTTGGTTGAATAGGGCATAATGTGATAAAATCATTGCAATAAGGGGATATGTGAACTGTTTTTTCAGAGTATACGAGGAAAGGTGTTGTGTTTAAGTTTCGTTTAAAGAGACAAGAGGTGCATAACTTTTTTCAGTGGAAGGAGTAATGTCTGTGGCCAGATTACATTCAATTGCTTTAATGCTTGTTGTCACGACCCCACCATCTCCGGACCCCCATACACTGCCCCAACCCCGACACACACATCCCCCGCACCCCCGGCGCACCTCCGGGACTGCCAACAACCTCCCAATGCTGCACCGGCAACACCTGCGGCCATCTCCGAACAGATCCCTGGCCATCACCGAATCCCGGCATCTCGGCCAACACGTCACCCCAAGGCTTCCCTGTCACCGGACACACCCAGACCCCCGGCATCCCGGCCATCACATAACGTTCCACAACATTCCTCCCACGAACCATTGGCACATCACAATGCCACCCGCTTCTGTGGCCGCCGAGGGGCGCCACCACCATGCACCATGACCGCCGACTCGCCCAACACAAGCCCGCCGTAACCCGCGCCAGCACGCCCCGACCACTATCCCGACTCCGGGGCAGGGAGCCAGCCTGGGAACTTAGCCGGAGGAATCAGATGTCTCAGTCCCGGCTAGAATCCTACCCAGGACTTAGCAGGAGGGTAGTACATAAACCATTGGATAGCATACGAGTCGGGTAGTCTTGATATTAAGCGTAGTTCTCCATATTTCCGTGTCTCTGTCTCTGTCTCTGTCTCTGTCTCAATTTCAATCTATTCTCTTGTCTCTCTCTCTCTCGTCTCTCAGCTCTTGTCTCTTGTCTCTCATCTCTCGTCTCCCGTCTCTGTGCCTCGTTCCGTTCTGTGACTCGTTTCTCCTTTCCATTTCTCTTCTCCGTTTCTTTACCTATCGTCCGCATCTCTTTCACTCTTCACCCCGGTCTCCTATCCAACCCACCCCGCCCATTCCATAC
>QGOB01000609.1:143919-299155 GCA_003313055.1 Termitomyces sp. MG145 | reverse complement strand
AGAATAGGAAAGGGATGGCAATGTCAGGTGGTCTGGAGAAGTCAGATGACCAGGAAGGGATCAGATGACCTTGAGAGCAAGGTCAGGTGATCAGAAATGCAGACACAATATGTACAGATAGTATCTAAAGGGAAACAGAAGGGAAAAGGAAGGGGAAAAAGAATAGGAAAGGGAAAGGATGGTCTCTAGGGGTTGTCCCCTTACAGAGACAGTACAATTGTTAGTATAGCTACCAAGTCACAGCAGTGAGGGATCTGTGAGATTAAGACCCAGAAGGTTGTTAAGAAGTAAAGGTGGAGTTAACGGAAATATACGAGTCGCTAGCCATAGGTGCTAGCATTAACAAAGGCTTGACTAGGGCACCCATACAGTGCTTAACGAAGGCAAAACAAGGGTGCCCATATGGCATGTAACAAAGGCAACAAGTGCTAAGTTTAATGATACCGTTAAGCTGAGCGAACAAAAGGAGACTGGACTGGGTAAACCCAAATCAGTTGGTAGCAAAGTAAGAGCAAAAAGAGATCTGAAGCATAGTCTGAAATGGGGACTAGACTCTGGTACAATTTAATGATGTTTAGCTACTGACAGGGCAGTATTTATAGGTACATAATGTAGCAAAAGGGGAAACCGGTAAGAGGTAATAAGCATAGCGATCGCATGTGATAATGCATGTCAGGGGCCACTATTGAATAGGAAAATTGTAAGTAATATGAGAAAATTGTATGTAGATTGAGAAAGAAAATTGTAAGTGAAAATTGTAAGTGAAAATAACTTTACAATCGTTGGGTCATTGGTAACATGGTTACAATTGATTGTCAGTTGCCAGTCGGAGGCCATAGAGGGGGCTGGATTGTCCAAGGTCAGCTTGGTCATTAGGACGATTGTCAGTAACGGTTGGTGTCGTTAGTGGTTGGTTGGTAGCATTCACATGCCAGTGTCATGTGCTTCGTTTGATTTGTCAGTGTTGGGCAGCCAGCAGTGACTGGATTGTATCAACGCCACCACTCACACCTGCCACCTGTGGCATTAGCAGTGCCACCACCATGCACTGCAACCACCACCTGTGCAATGCCACCATGGCCTGCACCAACATAACCCAACAGATGCCATGACCCTGGGGCTGAGACCTAACCCCAGGACTTAGCCAGAGGATAGTATATAAACTGTAGAGTATCATACAAGTCAGTAGTCTTGATATTGCCTTAGTCTCTGCTTTAATTCCTGTCTAGTTTTGTGTTTTCTCCTCTATCTCATCTCATCTCTCATATCTTGTCTCTGCACCTCATACTCTGTTTCTGTGACTTATGCTTCTGTTCCGTGATCCATATCTCCATTCCGTATCTTTTCCTCTATCCCTCATTCCATATCCTTTCCTATACCTCTCTATCTCTTGTTCCATATCTATTCCTCTACATCTTTATCTCTAGTTTCATATCTCCTATCAATTCCCAGTTCCCTAATCAATCTATTTCTCACCTGTCCCATGCTTGTCTCTATCAATTCCCAGACTTATCTCCATTTCCAATCAATTTCATCTTCCCTTTTCTACTTTATCTCATTCTTTAACTCAATTTCCCAAACTTGTGCTCCTCAACTCCGGAGCACTCCTGTCATCACACATGTCACTACTTCATAACCCCGGAACTTCTGGACTTTGTCCCAGACCCCCCGTAGCCTCACCAGAGCCCCACTAAGCCCCGGACTTGTACCACGCCTCTCAAGCTCACCTAGTAAGGACTCACCAGTGTAGCTGAGCCCCCATCATCAGTGGGACCTGATATGTGGTGTCTTAGGAATCTGAAGGCTGGTAGAGGATTTCTGCTTTTATTGCAGAAATTCATGTCAATAAGTCCTGTAACTGGTTTTGTTTAGTGTTCTACTAGGTATTCTTAATCTATAGTATTCTGATTTGTTACTAGATCTAAGTTGTTTGTTAGCTAAAGGGTTTTTCTTTCTATTAGCTAGCAAAACATCTCTTAGGTATTCTTCACAGATTCTTTCCATGTATTGATCTAATTTGACTCATGAGAACTTGTTTTTGTCTATTAGGTGTAGTTAAGAAAGCTAAACTGTCTAAAGCTATAAAAGGCTATAATACCAGCAGTAATTGATTCTAATATAAAAGCATATAAACCACTAAAACTGTAAACTCCATAAATATTAAATCTTTACTGTAAAATCCAGTTGAAAATGGAGTAGCTAATAAACTTAGAGAACCTACTAACATGACAGAATAAGTAAAGGGTAAAAATTTTATTGAACCACCCATTCTTCTTATGTCTTGTTAGTCAGCAAAAGAATGAATTACAGCACCCACCCCTAAGAAGAGTAGAGCTTTGTTTGAATAGGTAGGAGGATACAAAGCCCTAACCAAGTGCAGCAAGGCTAGGGTGGGGACTAAGCATTAACTTTCGTAAACAAAGCCCTGAGCAAGTGCAGCAAGGTTGGAACTGGGACTAAGCATTGAATTTTGAAAAACAAAGCCCTGACCAAGCACAGCAAGGTTGGGCCTGGGATCAAACATTGAGTTTTGAACATAATACTCTAACTGAGCACAGCAAAGTTGGGGCTGGGATTAAGCATTGAGGTGGCTGACAAGGTTGAGGCCAGGCTCGTCACTCCATATTGCAAAACCGTGATCGATTACCAATGTCATGTGACACAAAATGGATTCGCGTCCAGGAATGACTGCGATGATCTCCTGGTTCCCGAAACACCAGCACTCCCCGCCCTATCCTCTCCAAATATCTGACATAATACACGTCGTATACCATTACACTGACCGCTTTGTCAGTCAATTCTTCATCAATGGACATCGACCTGAAATGCAATCGACTAACATGTCGACAACCACTCACTGATAAGGCCGTGGTCGTACGTTCTTCTTTTTCCTTATCTTCCACTTCTACGGAAGCTTAAGTGTTGCACTCTGCGCCGCGAGCTAGACAACATGTGTGTTTCCATATCTTGGTTTGCGCGAAGTACTGAAATGGGTACCCAGGCTCGCATATATTCTGTGGTATATTCCCTAAGAGGCATTGCAAAAGCTATAATTCTCACTATCTGCTAGTTGGTTGCGCCAGCGAACTGTTCAACTCTGCTCGTCTCTGTCCAGGCGAGTTCCTCCGATATTGTTCTCGGACGCAGGAACTCATTTTTTCTTTTACCAGCATGTGATAGCTCTCTAACAGAACCGTGAATATATCTTTCTTAGCTTTCGCTCGCTCAACTAATCTGCTGGATAGGGATGATGTTGTCGTACGGTTTGGCTAGAAACATTACACAACCTCTCTCTAGTAATGGTGACTCACGTCAGGTTTGCTCACTGCAACCCTCGAACGACTATAAAACTGTAAGTGCACTGCTGCATATAGCGACAGAAATGACATTGCCGCAACTCGCATAAGTCTGTCTTATCTGGTTTGACGCCATCGGTTATCTTGGAAATCTGTTCTCGGTAGATGTCCCAATGGTAACTTTAAATGGCAATTTGAGCTGAGATTCCTTCTAGTGCGATCTCTTTCTGGCAGTATCAGATTTTCCAAGAGAAGTGAAGCCCTTGTTCATATTGCTAGATGTTGTTCGGAACCTTTTTCCTTGTAGCTCGTTCCAGCAGGCTGTCGTGCGCAATTTAAATGACAAGAACGCACAACTTCAAAAACAGTTAGAAAATGTCATAAGAGAAGGTAGAATCTATTTTAGACCACTCGATTTGAAACCTATCCTTTTCCTGTTATAGCCAATAGCGAAATTTCCCTTTTAAATGGGAAGACAGCTGGTGAGTTGGTGAAGATCTTCAAAGGCTGTTATACGTCTGAAATTGTCGATAGAGCTTGAGCGAGACCTCGAACTAGAACGTAGAAAGATTCATGAGCTCCAAGATACATCGAGAGATCGAGAGAAGGAGTATCAGAAGCTCAAAGTATGTTTGACGACACGACATCCTGGCCCGATTGTTGATATGCTCAGCTTCAACTCGATAAATTCAAACGCAAAGCGCTGCTCGCTTCTCATCCCAACGACAATCTTCCGGGATTCAACCCCAATACGCGTGAGGATCAACTGAGGCAACAACCACCAAGACCATTTGGAATGGGCATCACTGGTGTGAGCAATGCCAACTTGAGTGCTGTCGTCGGTGGGATGGAAGCCAGTGGTGTTTGTGCTCTTTCTCCATATCTTCGACGATTGATTCACCATGGTTTGTGTATGTGCTAATAAGATCCAAAGGACGCCACTGGTAAATAGGACTATGTCTTCTGCGCCTCACGCCCCAGCGAACGCCACATGGGGCCAACACCAACACCAACACGGCCATATTAGGAACGGATCACATCGACAACCATTTTCCGCCCCAACTGAGCGATCTTACCGTTCAACAACTGACCAATCCGACAGCGCAAATGAGGTTGAGAACATCCTGATCACCAACCAGAGTGCTAACCGTGGTCAAGCCCATTATGGTGGCTGGACCTCGAAACCTCAACAGGCACCGAGTATGTCATCTGTCATAGTTGCTAATGCGAACCACGCTCTGATCCAAGCAGGATTACCCAATAACTCAGCAACTCGGCGTAGTGGTAACAAATTCAGGCCTGTTATCCCCAATGGTAGATAAAGGTATTACTTTGTCAATTGTCGAATCAATGTACATAATCCGGACAGTGTTCCTTGAAATAAACGAATGCAAACGATACTATAGCTAAAAAGAGGACAACGATTGTGTGGATGTGAGGTCGGACAGTGTAGCAAAAAGAGAAACAAGATCAAATGTCGAAAAGAAAATCTTGGAAGAAGGCATCCGGTACAGACCGAGCGAGTATTGACTATGGAGGTTTGATTGTACCGTTCTTTTCATCCTCCAGAAATTGACCAATGGCCAAGATATCTTGACCAGCGCGGCGCAAATACCCCGCCAGGACATCTCGATCTGCTCCTGGAAGAAGGTGCGCAAGCTTGTCAACCTGGCGAACAAACTCTGGATCTGGAGCGATATCTACGATCGGCGGTTCTGGGCTCGACGTGGATTCAAACAACGACGGGCGCCGTCCGAATGCATCGCTACGTTCTACAGGTGAGGCGTTGGAAGCGAACGAATTTGTCGTCGCCATGAGGGTCTGAGAACGTGCCGCGCGGCGAGTAGGTATTGCACGGGGACCGCCGGGGACCACGGGGCTAGTAGATATATTAATGACGCGAGTAGCACTTGCTGGAGAAGGCTTAGTGAGAACCCTTGCTGGTTGGTTGGTAGCGATCTGCGGTAACCCCGGTTTTTTAGACGAGGATGTGCTGTTCTTTCTGCCGAGTGAAGCGAAGAAGCCTCCGCTAGATTTGTTACCAGAGCTTGAAGAAGCGAGGGAACGGATGGAGCCGGGTGGCGTGTTAGCCATGGAAGACGATCGTACTGGGAACATGTTGCTTGCAAGGGAGGGGTAAGGAAGGACAGGAGGTGCAGCAGGGGCAAGATCAGCTGACTTGACAGTGAGGTCGGTAGCCACCGATGCATCGGCACGCCGAGGGAACTCAGAGATCATAGATGAACGAGATGTACGTCTCGGCTGTGGTGTAAACGTATGCGAAGAAAACGTAACAGTAGGTCGATTGTTGTTTGCTGAGAAATTTTTTAATGTCGATAATAAAGCATAAGAATATTTTCAAGCGTACATCGTTGTCTCGCCTCAATGGTCCAGTCGCTAAGACCCGAGTCGTACATGTACAATTCATTAATTTTCTGCGCGTAGAGCATACAACGTTCAAGAGATGTCCTCTTTGTAGAAATTTCGGCACAGAACATGGCAGGCGGAGATGAGGATATGATTCTCGGACGGGGTGGCGGTAGGGGAATGGATTGCATTGGTGGAGACGGCGTCCTTGATGAGTAGTATGTACCACTGGATCGACGAGACTTGGAAGATAAAGATGATGTACGAGGAAGAGAAGAGGATAATCGTTTGAGGTTGATCGTCAAACTATTCCGGAAGCTTTTAGGAGGGGGACTAGGGGTCTCTCCAGTACGGCCCTGATATGAAGGCGATTGGGAGCGGCGTGCCAACAAGTCTTCAGATATGCGTCGTTTTGGAGTTGAAGAAACATCCTGTTCCTCCTGAGCTTGTTCTTCAATGAGTTGCATTGGCTTCATCATAGTAATTGGAGGAACTGCGCTGTCGTGCGGTGTCTGATCGTCCGAAGACTTTGTATCATTAAGGACTTTAACGTCGCCGTGCGGACGGCCGTCTTCGGAAGTCATCGACGTTTGACATGCCGAATTAAAAGAGACGGCTGTTCTCGTCAACGTTGAAGAAGGCGAAAGAGCTACTGATTTAACCCAACGTAACTCCGGAGTACTCGTTGACCTTTTAAATTGGAGATGTCAAAAAGCTGCAATGCGCGAGCAACCAGGCAAGAGACAACACGTACGGTATTTCTATTTCTGGTGGCGAATTTGAGAACGCTGCCTTGCCCTCTGGGGATTCGAGGAGATCCCGGGTAATTGCCTTTGGAGTTCGTGAAGCGAGGACGGCCGTCACAGAAGGTGGTGATTGCAAAGCTGTTTTGACAGCCTCAATGTCCTTTCTCGTGCTTGAGGGAGCAGGGGAACTATGTCGGGGTGGACGAGGAGGAGCAGGCGAGTTGACGTCGATATTAAACATGGCTCGTGGAGGTGGCAGAGGTGGCAGAGGTGGCAGAGGACCTGCGGTCGAATGCACACCTTTCAGAAGAAAATCATGACAGGTGAGATCAAAAGAGCAGTTGATGTCGTAAGTCGGCTTACCAGGCCCGTAGTGGAGATAGGCTGGCTTGTCCTGAGATGTGAGAGATACAGCAGACATCGGCTGTACAACAGTTTCGTTTTGACTTGAAGCATCCTTCCTTTTAATAGGCCTCGCAGACTCGAGATCGATAACAACAGGCGCGGCAACCCGGGCACCAACATCCTTCTTCTCCCCTATTTCAGGCGTGGTGACGAGTGAGCTTTGGGTGTCTCCTCGTATCATCATGGGTCTTTCCTGGGCAGGGGAGAGCAATTCGTGCTTTTGGTTCGACGCATCCGAGACCCCACCTGGAGATGGTGATTGTGAAGATTTATAATGCTGGTCACCAGGTGGAGTCAATGACTTGTGGTCGATATGAACTCGAGGTTGAACGTGTGATTCTCTTGAAGCCGCTGGCCCGATGTGGTCAGTAGCGCCAGATTCTGGGTCTATCCTTGTGGTTGTATTCGTTACATCAGATGCGGTCTTACACTGCTTATTCTCACGGATGGTATCCTGAGCTGTAACATCCACTGTGCTAGGTGTCAAATGAGCGTAAGATGAAGGTGCTGCGTCAGGTGGAGCGACCAGCGCGATTCCTGTAAGATCAGATGTGACCCCACGTCGTGAACGAATAGAAGTGCTTCGAGATGGATCATCTCTCTTGTATTTTTTCGGAGGTAAGTCTTCCAGCGGATCCATTTGAACTATTGCGAGTCGACGGCGGTCGGCGCCACCATCTGAGGGTACCTTGGAGCGTCGAGTAGTAGCCTTTGCTATGGACAGCGGAGCCGTGGTGGAGAACTCATTGTGGTCATCAGAATAGTCTGAGGATGGTGTTGAAGCTCCGGAGAGTCTGGTTATATGAGTCGAGGATGATTCTCGATCATCAGTTTCGTTGCCTCGTCCATCAGCTATTAGCGATTGGTAGTACTGCAAGTAATGATCGGTCTCCCGTTCAGAGGATTCGGACGGCTTAGAGTCGCATCTGGAGTGCTCCGCATGTTTCCTGTTGTGGTCGGCGCGTGGAGAGCGAGCTTTAAACAGAACAATGAATGAAAGGAACTTGAAGTAGCCCATATCTAGAACACAACTGACCTGAGGAGGGTTTATAGGACCTGGACCCAGAGTAAACCAGTTCCTTTGTGCTCATGGTTACAGTGAATGAAAGAGGTAGGATTGTGGGCTGTTCATAACAAAGCCGGTGATGACAAGAAGGTTACCACCGCCTTGTTTCATCCAGGGCGATGTATCTCACGTGGGTCCCATGTTCAAGTATTGCCCTTTTCGTCTGCCCAACTTCCACCAACCCACTTAAACTTGTTCTCTGGTCCATTGCCAGTGGCCACTCAATGGGGCCTATCATAGGTACGGCCGGAGCATTGATCCTTTCATGTGCCCCGCGTGTGTGGCGATGTCCCTGAAACTTAGCATTTATCTGACCTTCGAAGTCGAAGTGATAAATATGAATAGTTTCGAGAGGCTCCATAGAGGGATCCGTTACCGGTATAATCACCTTGAAATTGGTTCTTCTCAGCGATAACTTCGCCAAGTTTACTCTTTGTAGTCAGAAGCTCGTCAATTACTCATGCATTCTAGTAAATACTCGGTGTGGAGCGGCGCCACCCACGTGAACGTGAAAGGTACTTCAACTGGAATGTACTTGGCTCTTTTTCGGGTCTGTAGTACGCGGTACAAACTCGAGGTGGATTCAGGTAGAATTAAAATGCACTTCGTGTAACTCAGGACGAGATCTACCCTTCACTTACAGTTGGAGTACATCTCCCCGTCGGCGCAATATAGTCTCGCCCCTTCAAACCGGGGCTGGTAAGGTTCCCACGATATCGTTTCAAGACCTTGTCCTCTCCTCGTCTCGTTTTCTTTTGAGTAGACGAAGTCAATATGTCATCTCATTATTACGAAGTCGCTCTCTTTGGAGAGTTTTTCTCTCGCGACCTCAAAGCAATACTCAATCGCATCACTCTCCATAGCGAATCGTCTCGCCCAATGCATACTCGGGAAATAGTCTTTGAGCCTCTCGACGCGCAACACCAACGTGATATGGGTACCGATCCCGTCCTATTGAGAGCAAAGAAAGAATTGACGGATCCAGACTCTGGATGGTACATTCATATTGCATATGTTCCGTACGGAAAGCTTATCTTCGAACAGGATATTATACACATACCTTAAACCAGAATCTGCTCGAGTCCATCCCGAGGCAACTGTGCGTCCGTGGGCCACCTGCGAGGTTGTAGGCGATGCGTTAAGTTTCGCAGCTTCATTAGGGTACATGTAAGTTATTCTGTAGCTTTGCAATGTGTGGCAGCGTCGATCTTTGTAGACGGCGTTCTCAGATTTACAAGCGTGGATACGTTTTCAGACGTGGTTTCCTCATTATTCTCATGTTTCAGCAGGAGCAGGTATATACATGTATCTCGTATAATGATAGTACTTGTGTCACTGAAACTTTGTCATAATCAAGGTAGACCCCAAAACGCAGCAACCCATTCCAACTCACCCCGACACGCTCTGGGAAGTGGAAGTCAAAACGGCGTCACCTATACGTAACACGCAAGAGACGCCTCTAAGTCATGCGGTCAGCGCTGTCCTTGAAGTACAGCTTTTTATGAAAGGATTGCTTGATCTTCGAAGACAGGACGTCTGACATCCCAATACACATCATTCAGGTTCTTCATCTCCCGACGCGCCCCAATCAACATCATCGTCTTCCCTGATTTTTTCTGTCCATCTATCGTCACCATGGGCATGTCGCATCAGCTCCAACAGAACCTTAGGATTGATCTCGACCTCCCCCTCATCGTCAGTTCCTTCCAATGCTGCTTCATTTCCACCAGCCTCTGTCTCACTGTCGCCTGCACCACCGAATTTTTCTTCATCATCGCTTCCTGTATACCCACCCAATAACGTGAGTCCACTCGGTGACTCTAGTGCTTCCTCGTCATCATCGCTCCCATATCCTCCCAAAAGGCCATTTATGGCATCCTTCCCCGCCTTTTCAGAAAGTTTCCTTCGCTTCATTCTTGGTCCATTATCTGCAGGAAGCTCTTTTAACTTTCCTTGTTTATCCACCACCGCCCCATTGAACTCTTCCCAGACTTCAATAGTCGGGAACTCTACGAAGTGAGCATGTCGTAGGAGGACTAGAAGAGATTGAGATGGGTCGAAGCGGTAGTATACTTTTCTATGCTGTGACTTTTGGAGCACTGCAGCGCGAGGGTCCATTTTGGCTGCCATCACAAAATGTGGAGGTACAAACGAATCTGCATCGTCTGGGTCTTGGAACAGAAAATGTTTGAGCCATTCGTACATCGTGCTGCCTTTCTTGGATAGGGCTCGTTCGGCAGCTTGCCGTGCTAGAGTCAAGAGAGGCGTATTTATATTATTTTTATGCGTCAGAAGGACGAGTGGCGGGCTCGGAGACTGGGAAGATGGAGCAAGTGGATCACGAGGCGGATATATCTTGAATTCCAGGGTTAAAAATGCGGTATGGTTTCTACAGATGAACCAGAGTGCAATTCAATCTATTAACATACATTCCTAAAAACAAGTAATAGAGAACACACTTGGGTTCCCAATACGACTGGTTAAGTTTTCGCCGTTCCATCCCAACAGGAAGAACGTCCATATCAATGTCCCTGGCCTCTAACTGCACCTTCAGTACATCACGCTTCGTATGACCTCCCCCCCGACCTCTACCACGACCACGACCCCATTCCTCGCTACCTCTCCCTCGCCTGGCACCAGTAGCCCTGTACAACCCATACCCACCCTTGACGATTTCCTTACCCCAATCGCCCACGTGCCTGCCAACATCCTCAAGAAACACATAGTCATTCATCATTGTACCCCAAGTGTACTTGTTCATCGGTACATACGCGACCTTGTTACGCTGTCCGGTGCACCCTGTCGCAGTCTTGTGACCGGTGGAGCACGGTAATGAACAAGTACGCGTTGAACAGCCTGGGCAGGTGTAGATCGAAGCACGGCTACTACAAATGCTGCACATTGTCTGTACGGCTGTGGCAGATGTACTAGCCTCTGGTTGAGGGGGGTTAACGGTAGGTAGTATGTCGGCCATGACGAGTCCGTCGCGGTTGAATCGGGTTTTTTTCCTTTGTCACGCGGATCAAAAAATTTGCGCCCCGCCACGGCTCATTACAAACCGCGCAACAAAATTTCCACATAATGATGGACGCTCAAGTTAATCTTAATAATTCGCATTCCTAGTTGAAAATGCCAAGTATTTTTCTGTCCAGGGATCTCAGGCTCAGTATGTCACAATACTCAGGGCTATTGGTATGATATTATGATAAGGATGATAAGGCTAAAAAGGAAGGAAATACATGTACTCAGTACGCTAGATACAACCAGAAATGATATAAGGGTGATATATGGAGGAAGGATACTGAAAATTTGCAGTCTCATCTAAAGATCATATGTCGTCCATACCAAAGTCAATCTCCACTTTCTCGCCGGGTTTGAAGGCCGGAAGACCTGCAATGCCAGAATCAGCAAAGGAAACACCGTTATCAACACGTTCAAAACGCACCGCGATACGGGCAACCGGCACAACGGAACGCATCGCCGAGGAAACAGCTGCCACAGCTGCTAGTCGCTTTTGGAGCTGCCTTAGCCGCCTGAATAAGACGATCCCTCTCAGCCTGTGTTATCTCCTTCGCCTCCCCATCTATCGTTCCATCCAAGATGACAACTTTGCCCGACTTGCGCTCTTCCTCTTCCAGCTCCGCCAGACCGCACGAGCAGTTTTTGCATGCTTTCTTCCGTCGTGGTTTAGTCGGATCCACAGGCTCGCACGTTGGCACCGGGCGTGCTTTATCTGCCGCTGTGAGAAGGGCCTCAGCATCGATCTTTGGCGTCGCAGGCGCGTTCAGAGTCCATAGCGCCTTCTTCGTCGCTGGGTCAGTTTTCTGGCGGTTGAGAAGTGGAACTGAAGCGGGTTTAAGAGACAATGTCGCTGTCAAAGCGTGCACAGGCTTCTGAGCAATTAAAGATCCTTCTTCCGAAAGCGTAGAAAGAATCTGAAACCCAGCAAGTGTAAGCTCTGTCGGCAGCGATTGGATCGCGGTGGAAAGATTAAGCAAGTGTAAAGTGCCTAGCGGCACCAGCCCTGTGAGAATTTGAGATAGCAAAGATGAGAGGTGTGGTGTGAGAAATTTGTAGTCTGAGGATGTGAGAGTGACATGGACGGATGAGTAGGAGTCTGGGCTCAGGGTGGTTGCTTGATATTGAAAGATGAGACAAGCTTCCATTGAGTAACATCAACGTACCTCCATCCACCAATCTGTCTAAAAGCAGTCTATCCACCTCACGGTTTGCCTCCAATTCAGAAATCAACGATTGGTATTTCCCATCCCCGGCTGTTGAGAGAGATCCAATAGCCAACGCGGGTCCCTTGGAGGAAGACGCAGACGCAGAAGAGTTTGAATCCATGGATACTGCTGTTGGTGACATTGATGTGCTCGTAAACAGGTTTTGAAAGAAATTGAGGTCTATGTACTCGGAAGATCAAAAAATCCCGAGGTCATTGATTTGTCTTACTCATCTGCCGGTCCGGTCGGCCGACCATATGTAGACTCACATAAGCAAATGACGGCCGAAAAAATCACAAAACTTGGATTGGGTAAAAATTAAACATAACTAAACATACAGGCGCATACAAAAAATGAGGAGAACGTCGCAAGTTGAGACTGTAAACGCTTCAGTTACTGTTGGGGGGGTGCTTGCTGCTGTACTTGTGGAACTTCTGCAGGATTGGGCTGCGGAGGAGGCGCCATAGGTAGGCCGTGCATCAACGCCTCAGGGTTCATCGGGGGAGGCATAAGAGCGCTCCTCACACGAAACAACATCATCCTGTACCATTCGGGATCAGCCCCTGCTTTCTCCTGCTCTGCGGTGACCTGTTGCAGGTGTCCGATCTCCCTCAGCCATGCTTGTCTCCAATCGACATTGCCGTTTTCATCAACTTCCAGTCCTTCCTCCAAGTTCAAAGGCATAGGAACAGGAGGTGGAAACCGCATACCACCCATCATCTGAAAATTGGGGTCGAAGCTGAGTTAGATTATGTCAGTAACCCTTGTAGAGATATGCCGTAATTCATCACTTACGGGTAAGGAGGGGGATAAGGGACTTGCCTGCTAGGACCAGCTTCCTCGGTAGCCATAGGGGGTACAAACTGTCCATTAGGGTCTTGAAAACCCTCAGGACTGTAGTCAATGTCGGCCTCCTCCTCTGAACCCCGCTTAGTCCCTTTCGTCTTCTTCTTCCGAATGCGGTGAACACCTGTGCGAGGATCTACATTGTCGTTGACAGTCCAATACGAGCCCTTTCCGCGGTCGGTAAGAGGACGGGGTACCTTCTCAAAGCAGGGATTGAGGGAGAGGTTGTGGCGAACAGAGTTCTGGAGATATCGTCAATATCGAAAGACATGGAATGAAGAAGTCAAGTTGTGAGGCTGCAAACTCTCCACAACAAATAGGGCCAGTCAAACAACAACAGCGCGAACGCGACCGCGTCGCGAGTATAGATTGGCCTTTGTTCGCGCGACAAAAAGATTTCGAGTACTTACTTTCCACCCATTAGGAGCAGTTCTAAAGTATGGGAACTAGACGTGAAACAAAATATGCTTAAATATCGAAAGATCACCACTCAGACAGCAAGTAAAACATACTCGAGACTCGATAGCATAGTAGATATCTTCCAATAACAGCTTTTGATTTGGGGATCCCTTAATTGCGTAACTGTAATGTAGTGAGCATTCCGCCGAATAGGATTTGGAAAGCCGTTCTAATGCCAATAACGACATTCAAGAACACATACCGAATGAGAGTAGAGTAGGGATAGAACGGCTTGCTACCTGGAGGACCATCTCGCAATGAGTCGAGGTTGATGGGGAGCCCGCCAGTGAGGTCGTTCTCCTGTTGTGGATAGTAGTTGCCGGACATGTCCTGGCCGTCAGGCATCATCTGAGGCATGCCCTGAGGGGGTGATTGCTGAGCCATGCTTATAACTAGATAAGAACTGGAGTTGCGTTAACAAGGGTGACGGTAGTCGAGAGCAGGGGAAAAACGAACCATGAATCAATGGGGCTTATGTCAGAGACGTGGGAAACCTCCAACGTTGTGCACGGACCTCTCTTAGCCATCCGGAAAGGCTCGGAAGGGTGTCCCTTCAACGTGCAGCATAACGAGCTCCAGCACACGTCGCCGACACAAGCAGTGAGGAGGGATATTGTTGGTGTGTCTGCGGCCACTGGGTTCAACACAACCCGACAGCGTCCAAATTGTGGAAGACACGATAAAACAGCGTCCAAAGTCGGTACACACAAACAAAAAGACAGTGATTTTCAAACTATTTCCAGGACACCACGAAAGGACTCTTTCGTCTTCTTCTACGGACATCTCTCGTAAGGCAATAGCACGCTTGAGTATTCCGATCAATACCGTTCTGATTGGTTTCAATAATTTGACTGCCTAGAAAGGCTTCTACAGGCCCCCGAAAGATGTGTTGCTCCTATTGCTTCAGACTTCTATGGAAAAAAGTCGCCACCCACAGCCATTAACCTAGCTTATGCCTAGCTTATGTACACGCTCACCCGTTGTCTGATGCTGCTCAATTTCATATGTAAATGACATTGCCAGTATGACATGAATGGTCACTTTCTCATGTTCCAAACCACCGACAGGCATTGACAGTGACCTTAATTTCAAATTCCATCTCCGTCGGCCTGATATTTGTCGCTGAAGCATGATGCCTGCACTGTTACGACCCTGGGGACGTGAAATTCAAATTTGATGGATCTTCACTTGGATCTTCATCTTCTTCAGGCATCCCCAGGCATCCCCTTTCAATTCTCCCTGATTCTCCCCACTAAGTACATAAGACCGTTCGGGCTCACTTCGATGGCGATCGCAACCCTGCCTCGCTTCGTCTCGCCAAGATTGCCGAAGTAATTTGTATCCTCATAATCATGGCAGGGGCTTTGTCCTCCCCACACTGGCAGTATATCTGTCCATCAAGCCAACTCATAACTTTCAAACTTTGGACCAATTCATGCCCATTCGATGGCCTTCCTCAGTCAGGAAGATATCAACTATGCTCAATATGTGGCTCAGGTCATGAGAATATGTCAACGTGAGTCGTTTCAGGATAGAGTCGGAGGCGGCTGACCATATTCTCTCCCAGTCGTTCCATCCATAGTCGTTCTTTATGATCACTGTAAGTTGATGGCAGTGAATTATGCAGATTATACTTGCTCACGCGTTCCCGCAGTAATCACTCTTGACAAGGAGGTAGATTTGCCTTTCATACGTTCGCACTTGAATTTGTCTTCCAAACCTGGATAGATAAACCTTGTTTGGGTGAGCCTCGACCTTTGTAAGCCGGTTAGTGTTGTTATGAACGCGTATCCGCTCAAAAAGATCAAACCACACACCTTCGCTAAACTCGTCTTCATTTGGGTGAGCTTCCAGGTCATCTGCTTGTTCACACCTTATTTTTTACACCATGTCGGCCTGAAGAATCGCTATTTCGGTACTATTCTTCTAGTGTAAGCGACATTAATCCTTGTCAACTAGAGAGATTGGAACGATTCGTTTAGTACCTCGGCAACGCGTAAGATGTCCGTCAATTCACACAAAATATGGATTTATTTTCCTTGTCAGTCTATGTCATTGTACCGCCGTCGGACGAGGTAGAATTTCGCCTTGCACGTATTGTGCCTCGGTGAAAATCTGATTGATCTATTTTCTCATCAGTTGTACGTTTTTGTTTTCTTCTAACGCTACATCACGAGGCGGCTGTCGACGTTTGATATCCAGCTGTCAGTGTTTGTTTTTGGGCCCTCCCGTTGTTCATCGTGCTGATATAAGATCGTACCCAGGCAGGAATCTCTTTATTCTACAAGGATGGACTACCGCCGCCCTCATCTGGTCTGTACAATGTGAGCCTCTGTATATTCTTTGGCCTTTACTGGCTTGATCGACATTGTTTTACCAAAAGTCGTCATGATTTTCCGAACTTTTGTCATCTCCAGGAAGAATAAGCTTGTCATTGTCGGATGCCTAGCTTGTTACGTCGTTCAAATCACCGTCATGGTTGTAATAATGGTTGCCTCTCACCAGGTTCTCGATGGTGACTATTCTGATCCAGGGCTTTCTTCATCCGTGCTCATTCTTCACTGTGCACATTTTTAGCTCGTAGGGATGCATTTACCGGCGTATTGCTTTGTACGCCACAACGGGTTCCGCGCTTTTATCGTAGCGTGTGGATCCCCTCGCTTGGTTTTGACTGCGTGATTTGCGCGCTTTCTCTCTATACATTTCTCCGTCGTTCTTCTCAGTCGTCTGAAGCCGTGTTCTTGGGTGTCGCTATGTGGGACGTCCTTCGAGACGACACATTCAAATTCTATGCCGTGTACGTTTCATTCTTTCCGTTGACATCTCGGCACAACAACTCAAACCACCTCAACTAGGATATTGACAATATCTATTGCTAATGCAGGTGTTTGGTTTGTTTTTCGGGTAAGTGCAACATGCATGGACATGGAAGCGCTAAAAGGCACATACTCACCTTCTCTCAGCCTGAGTGGTTCAGACTCCTTCAGGGTTTCCTCACGGCGGCAATTTGCGTTATGGGCGGTAGACTGGTTCTTAGCCTACGGAGGGCATATTACCGCTATTCTATAAGGGATACAGATCTTGACAACGACGAGGCGACGAGGATCGAACGTACAGAAAACGATAGTGATGTCGTGCCACTTCAAGAACTCAATGCCGTTGAGAGTCATCAAATCTTTCGTCGGAGTTTTCAAGGCTCCTAACAATCGCCATCTCTCATCGTACTTGACAAAATAACGAGGATACCATAGATTCGGAGTCGATCAATTGAGATATGTACTGCTACAGTACACATCTTTCAATCTCGCCAATGATTGACTAATTTTTCACATCTTGATACCATCCGTAATTCCATATGCCATAGACAAAAAGATGACAAAGATGCATATTTCTCCCAAATGGCCCCAACGTGACCCAGACATTTTCGAAGAGAACTTCGACTTCAAGAAATATTGCAGGGTACGCGGCGATTTTCTCTTGTCGTTGGGCTAGAATAAAGAAGATGGTTTCTGGCTTCTACAGAGTCTAGCAGATCCTATATGTGACGAGTGGGAGTCAGTCGTTTTTACGCTGTGTGACCAGTATCGCCCATCTTGTCTTTACGTCTGTATGACAGAAGCAGACAATCTTGAACATCGTGGCACTTCGTCCTGGTATCAACTGTCGAGGCGCGGTGTGATCTCGTTCTGACCAGGGGCAGCGGCTGAACGAGACACCTTTGACCAAAGAGGAAGCTACCAGACGGCGGGATAGGGACTGTAGAAAGTCGAAGAGGTAGCCATACGCCCACCGACTGGCCGGGTCTTTCGTAAATGTTCTATCCGAGTCGCTATCGATAACGCGAAAACGATAACAACCCTCTTCATCGTGGATTGGCACCCTAAACACTGTTTAAACACCCTGCACAGAAGTTGACTTGGCTTAGGAAGTGATTCATGGTGACACATTTTGACTCATTAGTGCTCGACACTAAAGTTCGTGCATCCTCTACTTTCAGCAACCTGAATGTTGTTCCAGTTGCTTGACTCCTTGCACTAGGCTGAGATCTTCATACCTTGGGTTATTATGTGGACAAAGCTACCGTAACACCCTCATTAATCACGCCGCATCGCTCGACCCTACGAGGACTCAACGACTACCTTTTCAGCAATATTTGTGAAGTCCTGACAACGACTCTCCCTCTTTCAGTGTTTCATGGACCCGAGATAGGTTGTTTCTTGCCATTGATAATCCGTCGAGACATTGGTACCGAGATTAATTGGATGACGAATGAAAGGAAAGATTTTTATGGTTTTGGGTGAAGATACTACCGAATGTGGCGTTGGGTGTATTTGTGCAAGACAGGGAACTTAGGAGGTACATTCCTCTGTCTCCTGTGTCACAAAGAATCTCTCTTCCAGTAGGGTCCTGGAATTGTTTACGCTGATTGGAATGTAGCCAATGTAAGTGGCTCAGATTATAGAGCATATTCTGCTATTAGTTGCAACAAGCCGGTTTGCAAGTAGCAGACGCAAAAACTAATTCTGGCCGCGGTGATACGTCTGGTCCTCGTCCAAGTATGCTGCCGTACTGTTCATGTCCACCCCGGCTGTCATCGCCATGCGACGTTGATATAACAGCACAGCAGCACAGTTCATAATTGTAGTCATCAGGGCTGAGGATTTCACTTGAGACACTACGACTAATGCATAGAGGATGGGATGTGGTGCATCTGACTCCTATCCGTGTTCGTATATATGATTGTAGCGACGGAAAGGATATTAAGAGGGTTGAAGGGGGATGCTGTTTACTCTATGACACGGCGGACTGGCGTATTTCCTGCCGAACCTCAGATGATAATAAGAGAATGTAGTAAGTACATACCATACACTCTGGCTTACTGATCGTACAAAGGGGGAACGTTTACTAGTGTAGATCAACCATGATGGAAAGTAGAACTGACGGTCTAGGAGGACTAACTGGATTGAGTTAGTCTTACTAGTATTAGTATGAAATGGTGGACTATCGTCCAAGACCCGGAATCAGACCCTGTACACATAAAAAGTCAAGTTTTGCGATATGGGGAAAGCTGAAATTTCACTTGCCCATAAGCGTATTCCACTTCATCAACACCGGCTCCCGAGGCGAATGGATTAGATTCATCCTTAGGCACAGGACCAACTGCAAGATCCTCATCCTCATCTGGATCAATAGCACTCCCATCGTCCAGTCCGAAAGGCAGGACCGGCCGGAGCCCACTTCCGGAACTTGAGCGCCTAGTACCTGCGGGAGACTTCGGCAAAGCGGCCATGGTTTTCGGACTCATATGCTACATATATGCATTTGAGCTTTCACCACGGCACGGTAGCGAGCACTACATACCTCCCAATTGTTAAGGTTCTCATCTACCCCATCGCGATCATCATCACGACCGGTATCAAGACGCGCGTCACCCAAATCACCGATCGAAACGATGCTTTCACTATCGCTAATGCCGTCTGCCATTTCAGAAGCGAATGCTGGAAGTCGATGCCATGCGGACGTCCCCCCAGCGAACAAGGGCCCGTCGGTCGCAGTCGATTCCGAGTCGGACCAGCCCATATCTGAAAGGTATTCTTCGTATTCTTCCTCGAACGCAATGTCTTCCGTGATATAAGGAAGGAAGATTGATGTATCTGGAGCTTGAGCGCGTGCAGGCGGGAAAACATCGGAATCGACGGTGTTTGGCGTGCTCAATGGCCGAATAATGTTCGCGAGCTCTGGGCCTGGGGGTAAACCTTCAATGTGATGTGACATACTACCACTCTTTCTATGCAGGGGCCCGTGTTGACTGGAAGCCGCTGTAGGGCCATAGCGTTTATTGTTGTCTAGAAAAAGACAGAAAATTGAGCTATTGGTGGAAAAGAAACCTACAGGTGCATACAAAATTTGACCAAGTGCCGTAATGCCAATTCTTGTGCCTATCGCATGGAACAAAATACCATTAAGGATATGTACTTGTTCCGACGGAATAAACGTACTTGTGCATCCGACGCATCATCAACTTCAGACCCAGTTAGCCACTCGTCCCGAAGGTCTGGTCGGCAATTTAGATAGATCGAGGTTATCACTTTCATGTTCGCTGCACATAAGGGGGAGTTGACACGTGTAAGTAGAAATGAATGGATCAAATGAATAGAGAAATGAATACGTACATTGCCTCCATTTTCGCCCACAGAACGGAACCTGGCTCTTGATCAACTTGAGGACATGCAGTTGCAGCATCGGATGATTGACCCGCAATACTCGCTTCAATATTGCCTACTTCATTGCGCCTGATCAAGAGTATCCTCAATATGTAGGGGAAAGTGCTGACCGAGCTTTTGTATTGAACGAGCATCCATATCCGATGCGAGCGTCCTTTAGACAGCTTTTGCATAATTTTGGCAAAGTTGATCGCCGAGAAGAAATTCCGCCAGGAGTATTCTGAAACATACTCGATCTCTTCCTCATGCTTCTCTCCGTTAGGTAGTATTGTGGTTTTGATGTGAGTATAACGTGAGGGCCGCGGTTGGTTGTCTTCGGGACGAACAGGGTGTGGGTTTTTCGAAAAGTTGAGCAGACAATATCGGAAGAAGCTGTGAGCGCAATGAGCGAGACTAGATGCTGATAAATTTCTATCCACAAACTTGTGATCTGGAGCATCAGCTTTCGAGACCACAGAGGTCGCGACTTCCTGTAAGCCGAAAATCTTAAGAATTAAAAGAAGACAATTCGTGTCAAGCAATTGCTGGCCCAGCTGGTGGAATTTCATGACGTCTGGATGTAATGTCATAAGGATATACATACTGAAAGAAACCAGTCTTACGAGAAACCTTGAACCACTTCAAAATGAGTAGAAGGATAGCAGACACCGCTTTTGAAGTCACTTCACGATGCCGAATCACATCTATCTCATCCAAGGTTGGCGGAGGTAGAGGAGGCTGCTCCTGAGCTGTGTATGAAACATCAAGTCCAGAAAAAATGGAATGAGATTTAATCACGCTTACGAGATGCTACTCCTGGAGGAAAGACAGACGAAGTCGATGATTGAGGGCCCTGCATCCGATCCGGCGATACAGTCGCAAGAAGCAACTTCAACAATACGCCTACCCACCCGCTGATCCCAGGGAGTATCGCACTCTGCAATAAATAATAGAAATATGACCCTCTTCATACAAACATTACTCACGTAGATCTGTTCAACACGTTTGAGACGCATAAGGTCTTCCTTACGCTCCCTAGCTTTTCTCTTCTCGGCGCTCGAATCAGATGTCTCTAACATCTGCATCGATTCTTCAATCTTCGTACCAAGCAATGCGATATCTGGCAAAGGCTCAGCAACTTCAGGATCCTGCTGAAACGAGTCAAGAACCAGAGCCTTGCGAAGTCAAAAGATTGTTACATTAGCAGTGAATGTCGACGATTGAAATTCATCATCTCCAGGCATATGTTCAAGCCCACTCTCAGCAGTGATACAATCCTCTCGCGTGCGCCACATCTGCCATAGAGATAAACTTATATACATATGCTTGTTAAACAATTGGTCCGCCTCATTAATAGCGAAAGGGACATATCGAGCATCTTTTCCGAATTGGTCTTTGGGGAAAGGGAACAGGAACGGTCGGTTTTGGTCGGTTTGATATTGTTGTTTTTTGGGCTTCGGTGAAGGTGGCGGAGACGGTGCGGGAGTGGCTGGTTGGGGAAGGGGTCTATAATGTTGAGGCTGTTGTGGAGGCTGGAAATGGTGGTGTGGTCCACCATGTATACCGACGTTTGTGTCATCATCGTGATGATAATGATGTCGTACGGGAATAGGCGAATATGCCTGAGCTAATTTAGAGGAATATAGTGGCGGATTGGCTGGTTTAGAGAATTTATGAGGCTCGTAAGCTATGGGCACTGGCTGGAATATCGGTTGTTGGGGAGGGGTGAACGTAGGGTATTTGACGGCCGTCTCCTGTCGAAACGTTTCAATGTCGAGAGGGGATGATTTAATATGGTCGGCTGAGGATTGGTGTATGAGAAGTGAACTGATTATACGGAACAAACATTTCACCTGTCTCTGTTGCTGGAGGTAGCCCGGCTAATTCTCTTGACAATTTCTTGACTCGAGCAAGTTCACGAATTCCTCCGCAGCACGTCAGAAGGGTCTTCCATAGTACTAGAAGCAACTAAAAGGAGATTAGAATGGGTCGAGACGAGAACGAGGGTACATGAACGAACTTTCTTGATGGGATATGTCTTGACGCTTTTGTCACGAAGACCGGCGATAACGTTGAATAGGTAAACAGGTAAAGGAGGATCGAGGCTCACTAAATTTTGTAAGTTATTATAGTCACAAAAAGCATTTGCGGGACACTTACTCAGCTCATCAGCAAAGTCGTCATGCCCTTTGAATATTTCGATCAAATGGTACAGCATTCCCAGATAGATATAGATCTCTGTCACCACCTCATCGGTGAGATCTGCTTTCTCTTGAGCTGAGATATTGAAATGCGAGGCGTCAAGGTCAGACAGGCCACTGCCCAAACAGTATGAGACAAAAAGTCCGAGTTGGAATGAATCTGGACCACATACCAGAGCATATCATGCTTTGAACTGGCAATCTTCATGGCTTCAACGATTGAACTAACGCCATTGGCAGATCTAACGACCTTGCAGTTTTCGAATACCCAATGCAGCTGATGTTCTGGCGACGTCGTTTCGGCGAATGTGCCTACGGAGCACTAATCAGAAATTAGGTAGGATACGGACCTTAAACGCGTGCAAACCTTGAAGAACATAGAAAAGTCGACGTGCATTGGCGAAGCGGACTTCAGCATCACGGTGTTCAAGGCTTTCTAATAGAAGTTCGATGTGAGCTTTGCGCTGGGAAACAGGCGCCTTGGCCCAATCTTCAATTTAATATGTTGTATGTACTATGAGTGTTGTTTGAAGGACAAGTAGCAGAAGGCGGCACCTGATGTGAATGACCCTTCCCAGGCTTTCAAGTTCTCCGCGACTTGTGGCATCTCGACATACGAGTAGAACTCATCGATTTCATTCATAACAGTATCTTCGTCATCGTATACATAGTCAAAGAAGGATTGCTGACGAACGGAACGCGTCTTGATTCAACCAAGACTCATAGGTCAGGTGAATGAGCGTACCTTTGGTTTGGGTACGGACCCTACTATTGCTTTGAGCTGCCCGAGGGTTATGGAATCAAGCGTAGAAGCAGAAGGTAGTCCATTGGTATCATGTATTTGGGAATTCATGTACGAAGGTAACTGAGGAAACGCCATTCTCCATTCAAGTTACTGCGCAGGGAAGATCACAAGTAATTTGTCAAAGGCGCGTATATAAAACAGACCCTAACAACAACTGTCCCGCACGCGGCTAAGACCTCTCGCGATCTTTAATGCAGCAACGCAGCAACACTCCCAAATTAAGCAGCCCTTAGTATCGGTAGTTATTTGACAAACCCAGGTAGTCCACCCGACGTTGGCCTCACGGGTGTATATAGATTTACCGAGAGAGTTGATGATAAACTCCATTCCAAGTCTGGGCTTTTCCTTCCGGAGGCTAAACCGTTTCATCCCAGGATGCCCATCTGTGATTCTGTGTGAAGCGTACGCGATGATCCGGTCCGGCTGCTCACATTGAGACTTTGGTGTCGGTTCGCACCCATGGGTAAAATAGGATGACATCTACGAGATTCGCATGCATGCTGACGAATGGAATTGACGCTTGGTGTCTTGAATCGCATGGGGATCACTGTGTTTTCCGTGGGCTACTGCAGCCACGTCCCTCAGGAAATGGAGAGATCGATAGAGAGATGTTTTGGGAATGCCACGTTTGTGTGATGCGATTATCGATGTGGCCACGAGGGGGTCCGATCAGGCAAGAGTCAGGCTTACGTAATGCAGACGGTTGAAATAAGTGATTGTCCTGGAGCTGAAAATTCTCATCACCAACCCCCAGGTAGATCGACCCTCTTCTGTCGATTCCTGTTGCCCGGTTTCTGTTGCTCGCTCACCACCGCAGACAACGACGGTCAAGACTGAAGAGGGCCATCTTACCGCCCCAGGATACAAAGGAAACCGCAGCTGGGCTCGTTAGGCTGACAGCAGCAGCCAGCACACTCTTCTGTCCTTTTCCCGTTCCATTCACCAAAAGGCACGCCTTCGCTGTGCGTACGCCACTCCAGCCAGCTATCTCCTTGACTCCAGCACATCTTCCTCTCACGACAACAACTCACGACGCCCCTTTGCTCCGCACTCCAAAGGAGCAAGCCAGATCAGAGTCTAGCCGCCAGCCTCACGTCTCTCGTGTCTTTGGCGCTATACTCGAGTCTACCCCCATCTTCAGATGCCGGTCCCTGTCCCCCGTTACTCCAAGCCACCCGCTCATCCGGTCCTCAAGCAAGTAGTCACCAGTGACGCCAACTCAAACTCTCTCCAGTCGCTCGTCTGCACTCTCCCGGTGTCCCCGACAGGGCCTCCACCCTCCTTCGGCACTCGCGAACAGTGGATAAACTCGCTGCCGACCTGGCGGAGGACAAAGCCGCGCAGAATTTGGGAGGAAGACACTTGTTTTGCTGCTGAGCAGGATTTTCTCCGAGGGTTGACTGGCGCGGGAAACGCGCCCGTCATTAAAGGAACACACGTTGAAGCGAGTACTCCGCCCCTTTACAACCTGCTTGCGGCTGGTCAGCCGCCCGAGGAAATGGCGTTTCGTCCTCTCCGGGACGGTGACGCCGGTGACGAGATTAAATCCGATAACTCATCAATGGAACACAGTCGCTTCAAGACCAGGAGTCAGTGGAGCGTACCTTCCCCCATACAATTTGATGATGACGGTATGACGCATCCTCCTCTAGCCCAAGAAAGTTCGGTCGTCTCCGTCCCTACCGACCTTACATCTTGCGACGAGGAGCCCTGCATTGGGGACTCCTACACTCCCATCTTTGAGGACGGCAAATCTCCAGGAGCCGCCAGCGGCCCAGATAGGGACTCCAGCCCACTGCAACCCATCACCCCTTTCGGCGTATTTGTTGATCGGGCCATTGCGTCTCATGCTTACGAAGCCACTCACTCGAACGATTCAGCAGTCCAGGACTATCCTTACCAGAACAAGTTACGTGGCCCTCAATGTTACCCAGTCGAGCCCGTATACCAGGTACCAACTCAACCTCAAGAGCCTGCTCCTATCTCTGCACCCGAGGTTGTCACGCCTTGTGCCACCACCGCCTACAAGAAGCTCGCCGAACCCCTTGCAGATTGGGTCGCGAACTATATTTGGAAAGTTTGCACCACAGGCTTTAGCCTCTCGGCAACGTTTGCACAGTCCATGTAAGATCCTGTCATCCCAGCATGAAAAATTCTGTCTGACATTTCGTTCCCGCAGTCCATCCACCACGACATATCCGAACTCGCATCCGAGCCATTTGACAGCGTCAGTTCACTCATTGCTCCTCTCAACCCTCTTGCAGCCATCTGCTGTATTTCTTGCTCTCTGGTACATCACTCGACTCCCCGTTTATCTGAATGCGGCCCCCCTCGGACCTGGGCTCGTGAAAGAAGCGAGGTTCAGGGTTGCATTACTCGGGGATCCGTACAATGGTCTTGACACAAAAGTTGTGGAAGCAAGTGCTCCCTTCCGCCTCGTTGTCTTGGGCTGCATGCTTGCGAATAAATGGTTGGATGATCACACTTTCTCAAATAAGACTTGGCAAGTAAATGATTTTTTTTTTATCAAATTTCAAAATTAATTTTCATTCTTCTGTATAGGCACAACATTACCAACGTTCCTATGCAGGCATTGAACAAGCTTGAATCTCTGACCTTGGATATATTTGCCTATGACTTGACTATTTCGTCTCGAGACTGGTCCCAATGGCTGTCGCATCTTATGTCGCATCATATGTCTTTAGCTTCACCGATGCATTCCCAACCGATCTCTCGCCCGTCGAGCAATCCACATTCCATCATTCGTAGGGCTATCGATGAGATCATTCAAGCACCGGCGGCTTCTCACGCGACTTCTGTTCCCCAGCCATTGTTCGTCGGGCTTGAGGAACGGAAGCGCGAGAAAGCAGAAAGGGAGCGAGCTTTGGTTTCAGAAGCGCTGGAGATTGATCTGGATAAGGATGGTCCACTCAGAGAGGAGTATCTCCCCAAGCGCCGTACCAGTGCCTTAGATTCACATCACAATTCCAAGGCCCAACCTCCTACTGTTGTCAGTAATTTGGACCTTCCGACGCAGAGCTGGGAGCGACGGGACATACACGATATCGAGAAGTCGCTGCCTCCCCCGGCCAAATGGAGCCCTGCGGGTGATGAACCTATCCTTAGGGAGAGGAACCGAGTCAGTGGTCAATATATGGCTGTTCAACCGCCCATCCTACACGTTGCGGCCCCATATGCAGCTCCTTATCACCCTCCTGTCGACGTTTACGCCCACTATCACTGGAACACTGCTTACCCATCAGTCAAGGCGCAGTCAAACTACGCCTTTGACTTTTCTGTCATCAACAGTGCCAGCCATCAGATGCCATACAACACCTATCCATGTGTCCCACAGATCCCGATCTCGCATGCACGTTCTCAGTCTCTGTCTACATATGACGACGAGAACTTCCACGCCCGACAACGCATCCGCACGTATTCTCAGTCTTGCTTTGAGTATCAATGCAGCGATCTTCGCATGACTGCTAACGAGTTTGTGCCTCATAGGCAAGGTGAGCATGCGTGGATGGGGGCTAGCCATTACTCATACGGTGGTGCATTTGGTCCCATTCCTACTGTCAACCTCCAACAGGCTTGGCTCAGAACCTGATGTCCCATTTCCCAATTTGCATCGTCAACGCATGTCGAATCTAGATCGACATCTTTGTGTCTCTTTTACTCATTTACTACATTACGGTCACACCCGGAACCCGGCATAGTTGCGCTCTGCGGCCGATTTTATTCATCTACTGCCCTCGCGTGTACTTTTTCACTTGCTGTCATGTGAATACTCCACCAACCAATCTTTGCCCGTCCTTTTTCTGTCCCATAGCCTTTCGGGCCTCCCAACAACCTTCGTCGACATATTACTCTGTCCATATAGGAAACTTCGGCTCTTGATCCCGGGAGTGTACCCTACGTGTCAGACACGTTCGTCCGCACTTACTTTGCCTTGGCTATGATCGTGGCATTCTGAACGAGTCATACGGATGCCTATGAACTTTTGTCTGCCCCTCAATGTATGCCTACCAGCTTCCTTCTTTCTGACAAATGTTTTCAGCCTCTTTGACGTCCATTCGGTGTACCTATTCAAGCTTACAACCACTAATACTTTCACTGCTCCCTTTTGCCGTTTTATCAGTTGGTATCGGCTTGTTTGCTTCCTTTTGGCACGTTTTCTTTATTACGTCTACCCACCTTATCAACAAAAAACGCACAAAAACATACTTTTACTGTTCTATTTTTCCCGTTTCACCTACCCGTCCGCACCTCATTCAACCCCCATTCCGCCTCCTTTGAAACCCTTATATGGGGTTACTCCATACATTCTCCCTTCCCGCCTTATTCTCAGGGTGCCTCGCAGCACCTGTAGGTAAGTAGTTACGCAATGATATGTATTGTTGTTGCATATGATGTTATCTGTCATGCCACAGACTTGATTTATAGGCCGCCTGCAAAGAAGGTTTTCCTCACGAGTGTATCGTACGTAGACTCAGGAGGTCAAAAGTCTGGTAATATTAATGAGTGGCGATACACCTCTTTATATCAATGCTACGTGCAAGCATACTAGATCTTAATAACGAGGAATGGGACCTGTACCGGATCGTGAGATAAAGATGAAGTTGTCAAGATGAGCTGATACGTACTTCCACATCTTCCCCATTTTCATCTGACACCATAATCTCAACGACGAGTTGCTTGACATGAGGAGGAATGGCCTTCCTACTAACATGTTCCACGAGCTTGCTGAACTTCATCGGTAACCTCTCCTCGCTCTATGATTGCGATGTCAGGCAAGATTGAAACTCTCTACTCCACGTACCTTCTTCTTGACTACAAAAGAACTCCAGAGCATGCTTACACCCTGACTGACCATAGTAATCTCCAAATTATGGTTCGACTTGAACCACGCGATGATGTCATTGAGTGTTGGGTCATTTGCGAACTCAAATCGATCCCAGAGAGTCCACTCATTTGAGCCATACTTCTTCTTAGCAGCAGCAATAGGTTCCGAGAAACCAAAGAACGGAAGGGCAAGATTGACAAATCCATTTCTGAAATCCTCGAGCTTGCTTTTACCATCGATGACCTGAACATCAAACTGATTAGCATCCTAGGTAGACCGATATGGACAGAGTGGACCTTGTATAGCTCCAAGCATACTAGTCCAGTCACAAGGGAGGTAGTAGTGGCTATAGCAGGAATGATCTTCCCGGCAATCTGCTTCGTTGTGTAACGACTCGCAGGCTCGATCTTGTAATTGATTGCGCGAAGGTTAGATGCAGCAGTGATGAAATCGATATGGAAATTGGTATCATCGTCCTTCTCGAATTCTACCGGAGTAAGACGATATCCAGCCAAGGACGACGGCGAAGGAAGTTTCGACTTCATGTTTTCGATATCGTCCACTATGGGTGTTTGCAGCTCTTCGTGAGACCTAAGCAGGTAATCAGAGATGAATAAGACTTGCCTCCATCATCAGCCTGTGCGACTGGCTCATTCTCGTTCACCTGAATCTTAACACCACTTCGAGGTGTGAACTCAGGGACGATAACAGAATCAGCTACTTTGCGGAAAATAGCCGGGTCCCTTTCGCCTTTCAGACCGTAATTGAACGCATGCAAGTTCGCAGCAGCAATAATGTATTCAAGGTGCGTGGACTGCCAATCAGATACAAGTTAGTGAAGGTTTGGTGTCGGGACAACTCGCACTTACATCGCCCGAATTGAAAATCAGGGGGTCAGGCGCCCTCTTGGGTCCGCTCCAAAATGGTTGACCGCTTGTAGTGACAGCATCCTTTGGAAGACTGAAGAGCAATTGACGGATCTCATTGTTGTAATCCCGTTCAAATTGAAGTCGAGCCCATATAATGCATTCCTCGAAGGTCAAAGGCTTGTCAGTGACGAGATAAGAGACAATTTGTTCAATTTGTTCCTTCGACGAGCCCGAATATTTCAAGCTGCTTTCCAGGTAATTTGGTTCCGACAGGTATGTATTGACAGCTTGAGCAGGTTTGATGAACAGATTTTCAAATTGCTTTCGACTCCACTAAGTGTACTATGAGGAACGCGAGAATTCTAATACGGATAACACTAACCTCGATAGTATGATTGATTGCATTAGGGAAGCTCTTGACGGTACAAGAAGGTGTTTCTTTTTCCGGAGGATCTTGAGACGACCCGTATGACTCAGTAAGGTCAGGAATCACAACTTGAGTGTTGCCTTTCGTTCCTAGGGTTCCCGATTCTAGAAGAGGTTTTTTGTAGAAGACACATCGCTGATCCATGTAGAGACCTGTCACAACATTGTGATTAAAGCTGGGGGTCTCTTTTTGAAAGACATACGAGCTTTAACATTGTCCAAAGCATTCGTGACTCCGTCAATATCGTCAAAGAAGGCCTCGTCATACACTCCTGACCGGAGATGAGACACAATTGAGAGTAAGGTACATCTTTCATACCTTCCGTATCAGGTCCAACTGGTTCCTGCTTCGCCAGGATCTTTCCGACCAAGTCAGGGTTCATTTCAGACACGGCAGCGGCAGCCACCTCAGCTTTGAACTTGCCGAGATCTTTCGCCCTGAACAAGAACTGGCGATTCAGATTGCTCTTTTCAATAGTGTCCAAATCGGTAATATGGATAATCCCGTGTGGACCGCTGGCTAGACCAATCATACTCCAATTCTTCAACATTTCGCATCCAATAGCTCCTGAGCCAACAAGGAATTGTCGGTGATTCGCGATCTTTGCGTGGAACATTTTCCCAAAGACAGCGATTTGACCATCGTAGCGTGAACCTATCGGCTGACAATCTACTTCTGCAGGCAACATCGTGGGAAGGGACTCCAAAGAATCAAAGTAAAGGTGCTGGACCATTGGGTGGAATTTGGCGGAAACTGCTTTGAGTACCTCCTGGGCAACAAAGCCACCAATCACAGCAACCATGGGGGACAGGTCTCCTGTCGCTTGATACGCTAACTCCGTCACGATCTTCTCATTAACAGCTGGATCGATGGCCTTTGCTAGTGAAAGAACTGCAGACGCGTCGTCCGCATTTCGGGGACGAGGAAGCCGATTCTTTTGCGAGCGGAATCGACTGAGGGCTTGGAAACCTGCATGGAGGGTGGCAGGACGGTCGAATTTGCCGAAGTCCGTTATAAATAGCTCTGGCGTTATGAGCGAGTCCCTCAGGCTTTTCTGTGAAACTCATTAATAGAATAAAATCGAAGACAGCTATTGCGAACGCACAAATTCGATGATCTTGGGCATCTTGACCTGTGTAAAAATCCCCCCGCTTTTATATTTTCCAAAGTTGGAGGTGTCGCCAATGGTAAATGTATACGGTCCCTTGACGGTCACCTTTCGCGGTTCACAGCCATTCAGTTCGGACATTCCTTGTACCTCGGTGAAGGTAACATAATTTCCATCTTCCAACCCGTGGCGCGTTTCATCCAAGCAAGTCACTAATCCTTCGGAATCCTGTGAAACACAAAGGTAATTGGCATGGATTGAAGCAGGAAATAAGAAGTTACCTGCTCAACAGAAACAACCATTCCCGTTAATGGCTGTTCTCCAGTTGGATCCACGCATGTGAATTTCGGGCCAAAGTCATTGAAGACAGCCCTGCATCAAATGAGATGTAAGTCACTTAGAGACAGATGATGAACACGGTACCCAAATAAACCGCGAGTCTCAGCTGCGATAAAATGCACACCATTCTGATGAGTCCAGTCATTGATTTCTAATTGTTTCTCATACGAGACGCCACACAGAACGATAACCTTTAAGTCCCCTTGAGTGATTGCAAACTCAGATAGAAAGAGAGAAAACCAATACATACTTGGAATCCTTTGACCAGATCAACAGTGACTTGTTGACCAGGAACTCCTCCCAAATTGTGTATAGGTACATAAGAATTCAATTCAGCTAATCTGGGTAGCGTTGCCTCCGCTCGCGACTTCCCAATATCTTCTGCGCGAAGGAAGAACTGAATAATCTGATGAGCAGATGACCAATGGGCGATGCCAATTGTCTACCTGCGAGCTGAGGTCCTGAACAGTGACGGGCTCGGGATCAAAGATTGTAACTGACTTGACGCCAGCCAAGGCAACGTTTTTGGCTGACAGCGCGATATTAGACGATGTGTGGTCATTATTCAAGAAAGGACGCGACCTATTTCAACACCCAAGCCTTGTAGCCCAACGATCAGAACATTTGAGGAGGCCATTCTTTTCATCGCTTTCCGAATATTAGAGATAGGCAGTCAAACCGCGGACCTAATGAGCTTACCCTCATGTCCGAGAACATAGCTACCGAGCAGAAGGAGTCAGTTGACCAAGTACGCGGTGGATAAGGTTACAGTTGCGTACAGTTGGCGTGAATAGAGGCCTTCATCGATGGCGGCCTCGTCAATGTCCATGTTCACAGGCGTGTTTGTGGAGTCTTCCATGCTGAAACTAACCCTATGCTTAGTTATCACGAATGACTTTGATGAGTGAAAGTGGTTTAGATGGAGTGGGCATCGCGGCCGCGTATTCATATATCATGTGACTAATCACTTAGATCTTCTCGTCGCTTCGAGCTCCCTTGGTCATCGGAGCAGAAGTAATGAAAAATGTTCGGTATGCAGCGTCAATGAATATCATTTATGGTAACACAAAGGTTGGTTGTAATGTACAAGGAGTCGTAATTATACAGGTGCAGGACGTTGACTGAACTAATTACTTATCTTCGAGCAAATCGAGGCGCAGAAAGTACAGCGATTGGGGTGAGATTTCAACTTCCCTGGGGCGGACAGGACCCTTGATGTGAGTATTTTGTAACGTCTTTGCTCTACGAACGTTGTCCAGTGCTCCCTTCGCAGTGATTTGCGTCGAAAGAATAAAGTTGGGCGAAACAAATTTGCTTGTCGATGGTTCGAGTCTATCTAACCAATCTCGCCACTCCATGCTTGTAATCGAGATGTTGTAGTCCAGCATCTTTAGGGCTCGCTTCTCTGCGGATGCGCAATAATGAAGAGGAAGACGGCAAAACTTGCTCCTGATGACAAAGATCAACGATCGCCTCCTCGCGAATGAATGGCCAAGGTGAACATACCAGTCTTTTATTCGTCTTGAGCCATCGTTCAACCATTTGTCGGCTAATGTCAGACCTAGTAGAAACACTCTTATCACCGCCTCGGGAGCACCCACAGCATCGACATCAGATAAGGAAAAGATGCCCCGACGGAAAAGTCGACCTAAGTACCAGAGGGCGAGGAAGGTAGCTGTAGGGGCTTTGAGACCATCGACTGTGTTTCTTTCAGGGAAATATTCTTCAAAAATGGACGTTATTTTGTCGGCCACGAGTTTTTCATCAACGATTGTCAGCACCCTGCAGAGATTATTCAGAATCAGAGCCCCTCGGCCAGACAATGATGACCCACAATTTGCTGCAGTTGTCTTCGGTTAAAATATTATTGCAGTGGTAGGCGGTCCAATCCGCAAAGGGCAAAAAGCGACTCTTCCGCACTTCTACAGGCCGCGTCTTATCGGAAAGGAACCTGCGCACATTCAGTCCTCTACTAGTCTCTGGAGGTAGAACCTCTGTAGAAAATCGCACGCGCTTGCGCGAACCCTCTTCTTTATGGCGAGTTTCATGTACGTTATGAGGAGGGGAGAGAGGTGGGTGAGAACGTTTGGAATGACGAGCAATGGAAACCCTGGAAGCTTGTTGTTCACCCGCAAAAAGCTCTTTCCGCCTGCCAATGGATGGCAATACTGACGATCTGTCGAAAACATAGGGCCGGTTAATAATGTTCTGCCCAAAAGGAAGACGAGAATATGTCGCGTCATAAGACAAACGATCGACAGTGTTAGAGGGTGACGGAGCCGGACGAGGGTGTAGGAACTCGGACGGAGATGAGAAGTAGAGTGGAGTGTATAGGTCCGCCCTGGCAGGGGTCGACATATCGTTGTCCCTCAAGGGACACATATTTTTGATTTTGTCAAGAAGGTTCCATGGAGACAGATTCGAGTAATTCCTGGAATTGGGCAGAAGAGGGGAACATTGACGAGGAATCGTGCTATAATGGGAGAACACTGCCGCGTCCAAAAAATACGGAGTATTGTAGGGTCTGTGACGGAGACGGTATTCTGCCGCGTAAGGATAACGTGAGGACGGGTAAAGCATGAGTAAAGGATGACGAGAGACGATTGAAGATCACCCTTCCAGATATCATGCCTTTTAACTAGATTAACAACGGTCAACGTTTGGGCCACTCCAAAGCAAAGTGGCCACATTAATGGACAAAGCTCGCGGCTGTCACGCATTGTTCACAGAATGAGTTCTTCGCAATGACGAATGCGTAGTGAACCAGAAATAGAATGACCTTTTTCCGCCGAGGGACAAAGAAAGCACTGTGACCCATGAAGGACACTCTATGATTGTCAAATCCTATTGTGGGCGGCGAGGGTTTGAGCGAAAGCCTTCATAAACTCCGCTCAATTGTGTTTCCCACCCGAGCGTTCAATTGACTGCATAGCCAGACAAAAACTTGTAGTCAAGGTGTGAGGGTTAAGCGCCAAGGTGTAAGAGTCAGTGCCAAGGTATAAGGGCTAATGATATTCATTGAATATGCTTGCAGAGCGCAAATAAACAAAAGGAACAATTATGCACGGCATATCAACCAACAGCATCAATTCAGTCAAGGTTGAAGATGCCTCCAACGATCGATGTTGGCTGAATTTTGGCTCGGTGCACTGTGCAACAATTAGAGGAAGAGTCAAAAACTTGGCTTTTTTTATGGTGTCGTAATGGCCACTATGCATTACAATTACTCCGCGCTCAGTGTCGGATTGTATGAACAATACCAATTTTCATAATGAAGTTTCCTCAATAGTATTGTCGAGGTTTGGGCAGTCTTTGAAGGTTCGTTCAACGATCTTGATCCGCGCAAAGTACTAAGGACGGGCGGACAGAATTTGCAAGACGACGTGTGGCGCCAAAGTCGATCTTTGCAGACGTGTCGTGAAGGAAATAGCGTAATGAGTAAGTCTGGAAAATCGATTTCACGCGACTGTCTTGCACAACGAGATGGCAAACAGAGAAAAGTAACCCTTCACCGTATTGCACAACGAGATGGCAAACAGAGAAAAGTAACCCTTCACCGTCTATCCTCGCTTCGAATGACCCTCGTACAAAACTGCAACTTAATTCGAGCAAATTCACCGCTCAGTGCCGGCACGAACCAAAATAAATCGGATTGCTGAAGGAGATAGAGTTGGTGGCTCTGGTTTGACCCAAGCGACACGAAAGTAGAATTTTCTAAGATATACAGGCGAGGATAAGGGTCAAGAGAAGGATACACGTAGATAGGAGTGGGCGAGAACTATCGCTCTCGGTGAATCGATGAGTAATTATTGAGGGTACATGATATAAGAGCCCATGACGGCAGTTCGTTTTCACTTCCGGTAGAACTGGAATGAAGGGTTGGTGATGGAAATAATCTTCCGATCGAGGAAGTACTTACGCTGCGTCTGAAATTGAACCACAAGGAGAGGCATCCCCTATCAAAGCTGCTACGGAAGCCGCTATCAAAGTCTATCAGGAACCATGACAAGGGCAGGTATGAATGAGCACACCGTTTGTGTGAGAACTCCCACTCTCTATCAACGATACGGAATGCAATGTCTTCGTAAGGAGGCCCGGCACTGAAGTGCAGCAAGACCGTCTCATCATTTCCTGGCTCCTTGACAATTTTATAGGTTGGTGCTTTGGATTTGTCGATGAGGTCGGGATAGAAGATATTGAACTGTAGGACAACATGAGCGAGGAATAGTCAACCCTCAGGAGGATATCCTTACTTTGTACCCTTGAACGACCTTTGGTGGGGGATTATCGGTACTGTGACGCCGTGAATATGGGCATCAGACTCAAGAAAATATTTACTCACTCATAATGAGTTTGATTGTACTTGTTCCATTCATAACCAGTGTGAACGCGATTGAAATACCTCGGCTTCCTGGGCCGATATTTGTCTTCCCAATTATATGATATCGGATTGGCAATAGTCTCTTCAAGATTGAAAAGTTCCTCTTCTTCATCAAGATCCCGCTCAGCTTCCGCCCTGTAAAGCGCCTCAGAGGCAAGATCTGCACCGCTAGGAGCTTCTTCACTCTGAACTTCAAGTTGTGGTTGGGAGGCTTTGGGCACGAATCGAGACGAAGCGACCGTACGTCTTTGTTCAAGCTACGAGCGTCACTAAGTATGTTGATAAGTCAAGGCCAAGAGATGAATGGACGTACAAGGACTCGTAAAGCTTCAGCCTCCGTTACAATATTAATATCACGTTCCTCAGGCGCAAGCTTCGTGATGTCAATCAGCTCGGGGCTCATTGACCTATCGTATTCCTCCATTGCCTCAGCAGGTACGACCTCTTCCTCGGAAGCTTCCATAGGAGTAACTTCGTTGTTCCATTTTTTGGACGCAGACCGAGCAACACCAGCAAGGAGTTCTTCCTGTGCTTGAAAAGCCTCATCGCGCTGCCGCTTACGAAGCTGCTCAAGCCTGTTTCGGACGACCACTTCATGAAGACTTTTGAGTTTGGCCTAGAAGTGATCAACAGACTTGGCTACCTATTGAGTGATGTAGTGAGCTACCTTCGCCTTGTAAACAAGAAGTTTCTTGAGTAAACCCTCCCAATAATCGGTATCCACAGGCTCTCCGCTAGTGAGCTTGTTCTGAACTTGCCTTTGAAGTGAGGCCAAGTTGTCGAAAGTCTTACCAGATAGAAGAGCGGAAATATCGGATTCCACAGCAGCTGCAGCCTCCGCTCCCAAGTGTCTATTAGCCTGTAACGTTTCCAGGCGATCTTTGCAGACCACCATCATGTTCTAGCATCAAGTCAGTTTAGACACCAGGACCATAAAAAAGGCAGCCTCACTGTCCAGAAATCGATATTAGCTTCCGATTCCTCCAAAGATAGATAACGCTCGATATCATCGTGCAGTTCTTCGACCTGTGGTACAGTCAAATTCTAGAATGGCGCGCGTCAAAAAAAAATCAACAGTAGCAGTTGATATACGTTACATCGAAAATGTTGTAGGGCTCATCGAGATCAATTTCTAGACCAGCATCTTCATCTTCGGCATTCTCATCTTCATCGGCGGTAGGGTTGACATATTTCAAATTGAGAGCCAAAAAGTCGATAGCTTTCGCCCTCTTTTCCTTGATACGGATGGCAGCCCTTCTCCTCTCCTGATCGAGTTGAAAATCGCCTTCCTTAGCCAACCATTCCGACATCTGCGCGGATTCTTGGAGCCGTTGGTTCCTAAGCTCCTCTTCCTCACGCAGCCTTTGCTCTACTTCCCTTTCTGCGCGTCGTCTATTTAACCGTTCTAGTTCCTCTTTTGCCTCCTGCCGCCGAATAGCATCACGTCGCTGCGCCTCTGCAAATGAAATTCCCTGTTTTCTTTCTTTCTCATTTTTCTTATGCCATCGAAACTGCTGCCCCAAGTTGACGTCATGGAATGGATTGTCCGTAGCACTGTATACGCTGAGTTCGGCAACCTGACGAGCCTCTTCCTCTTCCTTGATCCGTTTTTTTTCTGCCTTTCTAGCTCTGCGTTCCTCGGATTTGTCATTCTTGCGCCTACAAGCATATCAGAAAATGTAGAATGGAAAAGACATAGTTGAACTTGCTTTTTATCTTTTCTGTCCCAATCTCTGCTGTGACTTCGACCTCTTTTCCGTCGAGACGAATCTCTATCTCCTCTATCTCTGCTCCTGCTTCGATAGCGGCTGCGTTGTGAATCGTCATAGCCATCCCTTGACGAATATTTGTCTGCCCGGGATGAGCGCACATCCGAGTTGTAGTCGCGATCGCGATCATCATACCTTCTACGAGGTGACGATGAACGAGATCTGTTACCCATGGTATGCAAGCAAGTTGTTTGTTGAAACGTATATTTTGATTTGTGTTGGTAATATTGATTCCTCCCCGCCCGACTCCGCCCCAAATTCCTACGTTGGCAAAATGCAACTTTAATCATTTGGATAACAATAAAGTAGGTGATACAATAAAAACTGGTCGACGTTCTGTAAGGTATGAGTAAATGTTCAGGTAGCGACGACAGAACCCAGAGAGGGATGATGGATCAAGGATTATCGATTATCCTTCTACTGGGTGGTCATAATTGATAATGAGCGAGTTTTTCAACTAATTAAGACATGGATCGAAACCTTTAGATAAATCGTAAGGCGTAACTTGGACGCGGAACGAGACCCCAAGCTTCGAACTTTAGGACTCGAGGCAACGCAATAAAACGGTTCAATGGAGACTATGCAAGTCTTGAAACTTGAAAAATGAGTCATTTACTCGTTCCACAATCATAGCGAACCGATAATGGTACATAGGGCAATGGTAACAAGACGACAGGTTTGGCTGAGTCCGCTGGGAGGTGTGGGGCGGAGCCCGGGGCGGACAACCCGGCAGAACAGAACTCCCGAATCCGGAGATTTCTGATATCATCATAAGATCCGTTTTAAGGCCTTAGAGTGAGTTGAACATAGGAGCCGTCCAATATCTCTTATTCGCTCTTCATCGGACTGGTTATTCTGCTATCTGGCTTACGTCGTAAGTTATCCACTCGCATTCGCTTATGATCTATAGATCGTCAGTGTGGCCACACGGACTCTATCAGAGGACTTGGGCGGTTCCACGACGTACACTACAGACAAAGCCAATCAACGACTACGTCACCAATGGACGCCATGATATACCACGCAGACCTCGAGGATTCGGCTTAGCAACTCCGCGAGAAGTGCACATCCCATTGCTTCATATTCGTTTCAATCTAATCTGGTCATAGCTTGTTGAATACCTGAACGAATACATTGTAGGTCAGGAGAATGCAAAGAAGGTCCTTTCCGTGGCGTCAGTGGACTTCTAGTCATCCGAGTATCGACCACTGACTGAGTTGTTCTCGCAGGGTATTCAATCACTATAATCGAATCCATGCAAACCTCCAGTATACGGAATCCCAGGAGCCAATCAACAACGTGGAGAGCGAAACTCCCTCCGATTCTCCTGAGGCTGGTATGTTTCCTTGGACTTCCCGCTTCCCGTGTTGTTTGACCTTGATGAATTTACCTCAGTCAGAGGTGTTTCTACGGCCAAGGTCCGTCCTACGCGATCGCGACCTGGCCCAGCTCCAATTCCTAGGCCACGTCTTCCTTTATTCGAGAAGAGTAATGTGCTTGTAATGTAAGTCCTACGCGTGAGTTCTTGATATACACTAACAATTCATTACTCGACTATCCTGAATTAGCGGTCCTACCGGTTCTGGTATGTCGAATTAGCCGTTGTCTCCGCGCTTGAAAGGAACTCTGCAATTCATAGGCAAAACGTTGCTGGCAAAAACCCTCGCTCAAATACTGGACGTCCCATTCTCCGTCAGCGATGCTACATCGTTCACACAAGTGAGCACAAATCTGCACCATATGACTCTAGATCTCACATCCGTTTTCAGACTGGATGTCAGTATATTACTGGTCAAATCGAACATGTGACTGATGCCAGTCTCCCATGCAGATGTGGGTGAGGATGTTGAAATCACTATTGAAAGACTTGTAAGTCGAGTTTCGGCTACATGATTTCGCCGGACTGTACGATCTCCAGCTTCAAGCCGCGAACATGGATCCTTTGCGTGCTAGGTAGGAAGAGTCGGTCACCTGCTTTGTGTATTGTGTACTAACATTGTTCCTACCAGCATGGGTATCGTATATATTGACGAAGTCGATAAGATAGCCAAGAAATCCGGAGGAGGGATTGAAGGGTCCCGTGACGTCGGTGGTGAAGGGGTACAACAGGCACTTTTGAAGATGATGGAAGGCTCCGTCGTGACTGTACAAGCTAAAGGTGCTACCGCCATTCAGCTTCCTGCATCTGGGGCAGGTCTTGCCTTTCCGCAAAGGGGTCAACAACGCACTTCGCCATCTTGTGAGTAATTTGGTTCTGGTTGAAGTCCACTAACGTAGACATGTGGACAGCGAAATCAGAAACTTATCGCATCGACACTTCGAATGTTCTTTTCATATTAAGTGGCGCCTTTGTAGGCCTTGAGGCTATCATCAAGCAGCGTGTGTCCAAAGGCGTAGGTGTTATTTTCTCTCGACGAAAGCGGTTACCTTGGGTGACAACATCCATATAGTCTATTGGCTTTACAGCCACATTGCCAGCCCCTGACGAAGGCTCATCTGTCCCATTTTTCACACCAAATCGGAAGACAACTAAAAATGTTCTAGACCTTGTGGAGATATCTGGTCTGTATCTTTCTACTGGTAACTGAATGACTGGAAATCAAGTTGACATACCTTGCCAGATCTTGTGAAATATGGGTATATAATACTCCCTGCGATTGGTATATTTGATCGTAGATGCTTATTCTATCTTAGATTCATTCCTGAATTCATCTCCCGCTTGCCTTCAATAACGGCACTTGCGCCATTGACAATACCTGATTTACGACGGATTCTTACGGAGGTTAAGGGTTCCTTGATGTCACAGTACCAAGCTCTCTTTGGGTATTACGGGGTTGAGATCAAATTTACGGGTGCGGCGCTGGACGAGATATGTCGGAAGGCTGCAGACAGGGGTGGTGGTGCTCGGGGGCTGAGGGGCATAATGGTTCGTCCACCGATGCTACTGATTATAAAGCTAATAATACTTCTCATTCGATACAGGAGGCCCTGTTGTTGGAGCCAATGTTTGAAGTACCGTGAGTGCCATGATTAGTCATGACTGAGAACCTTACCAACGGCGTTAGTGGCTCGGATATCCGTTATGTCCTTATCACAGCTGCCGTTGTCCGAGGGGAGCAGTCTCCAGGATATTGGGGCAAAGGCGCAGGTGTCGCTCTCTTGGAGGCATGGGCCAAGGAAGAGGGCAAGGATCCTCGGACTACTACTCCCTGACTCTTTCGGAATTTGTCATTTATGTATCATGTGAATGTGGATGTAGATGCCATCGATGTATTTGTGTACACTATCCCTCATCTAAACCTTGGAATGGTCAATTTTGGAAGACGTTAAATGTTGTATTGAATCCGATAGAGTTCTTAAGAGATGCTGGCAGTGTAAGCTATGAATGGCATTAGCGGCAGCATAAAAACCATGGCAACACGAGCAAGGTTCAACCAGACGCCATGTTTAATCTTTCTTTTCAGGCTCCACGATATCCTCTGGTTCCTTCGGAGGGACATTGTCCTTCTTCTCGTCGCCCTCTGCCTCCGCTTCCCCCTCCGTGACAACAGAGGCAGCGAGGGGAGCACCACCCGACAAATTGGTATTATTCGCCCGTGCATTTTCAAACGCAGCCTTGAATTGATTGGCATCTTTATGCAAACTAAGGTACATCGGAAATGAAAGGATCAAAACGACTCACTCTCAGCATTGGCAAGGCGGATAGCAAGAGTCTCTGGGGTAGGTGGGGTCTCCGAATAGTCGGCTGCCACCTTCCAGACCCAACTCCTGTCAGACCCGATGTTGGGCTGTAGCTTCATGTCTGAAGTAACTGTTGAAAACGCGAATTAGAGCGTACAACTGCAAAAGCCTAAAAACGATTACTTACTAACGTGATTTGCACAGACTTTGAGAGTCTTATCGCGTCGCATGACAAGACGGGCCTTCTTTGTTTCTTTATGGGAAAGGAGGCGAACGTCACCAGTCCCACGTTCCTTCCATTCAGTGGATTCGGAGTCAAATCGGAAGAGTTTGGCGCGCCTACATCGATAAAAATCGCATTCAGATGGACGAGTCAGTGAGATTGACTGAAGAAGAAATCGCGTTGATTTGAGATCGACGCACATCTTGAACAACACCTCTTCATCTTCTTCCATAGTTTTCGTTTCGACCTGTTCTGTGAGCTTAATGACTGGCTCGAAGTGAACATCGGCCTCCTCCTCCTGTAGAATAATCAACTCTCAACTCAAGACAAAAGAAGCACTGATAGTGATATCTAAAAAAAGCATGCGACAACGTACTCTGGGAGCGAGTGCATCAGTGTTTTCAGACATTACTACGAGGATGTGTGTGGATCTGAACAGCAGAACGACAGGAAGAAAGGATACTCGAAAACGGGTGGTAAAGGACCCCAGAACCACGTGATCGGGGTCTCTCACATAGGTGGCCCCTGCCTGAACACGACACTCACCAAGACCAAATGCACAAAATGCCGTATACCCATCGCGTCCTGACTACTTGCTTCGCATTTCTTTTTTTTATTCCTGCCCTAGTCTCTGCACATCTAATAGAGATTGTTTCCGGTCACAAGGAATGTTTCTTCGAGGACTTGCACAAACAAGACAAGGTTTGACTGGTCTGCCTCAACGGTCACGAATTGACTGAATTTTTGCGTAAAAGATGACTGTGACGTACCAGGTCGGAGGAGGAGGCCATTTAGATATTGATTTCTGGGTTTGTGCGCATCATGGCATCTTACACTCGATTCTTATGGTCAATTCAGTTAACGGACCCAGATGACCACGTTCTTGGCAAGCAAGTCCGGCAATCGACAGGATCTCTCTCTATTACTGCTCAAAAGGATGGCAGGCATGAGCTCTGCTTCTCAAACCAAATGAGCGCTATCACGGACAAGATTGTCAGGTAAGAAGTGTAACATCTGTAACATCTAGGATATTTACGCGGTACTTTCAGCTTCAATGTACATGGTGTGATTTATGTTCAGGGGGATGGTTAGTCCTCGCATAGTCTGTGTCCCATGATCTCTTCTGAAGTTATATCAGATATCGTCGCCCCGGTTGAGCGGGAAATTCGATTGCTAGCGAACGGGCTGTTAGCCGTAAAAGACGAGCAGGAATACATTGTGGTTAGAGAACGGACTCACCGCAATACAGCAGAGTCTACAAACTCTCGGGTCAAATGGTGGTCAATATTACAGGCCGTTGTCCTGTTCTCTGTGGTAGGCTGGCAGATCTACTATTTAAAAGTGCGTATTCATCGGGCCAGCTTTCGTCCCCCCTCTAACTTCAATTGCCCTAGTCTTTCTTTGAAGTCAAGCGTGTAATATAGGTACTGGTTCATGCAATACACGGGGATCCTATTTTGAAATTTCTGGAGTGACGATGATACATTGGGAATCTAGTGCGTAATGGACAAGAACGGGTATAAATGACAATGGCAAGGAATGTGGCATAGGGCGTCATAAAGGGTCGCGAGGAAGTACAAAAAATAACGATAATGGCTGACAATTTACAATAACAGGTACATCATGCGCGCACTGCCCATGCATCGAATAAACAAAAGCGTACCATGCGGCCTGGGGTCGGATCATCGCCAGTTCGCTTTCTTGGCCCTAGTGAAGCTTGTATCCCCACCAGCATCGAACGAAATGTTAGCCACAGACGAATTTGCCCCTAGAGGAGGTGATCTAATCTTGATGGTTCCCATACTCATTGACTTGGTCAGCGACACTCGCTTTGTCCGCTTCGCTGGGCTGACCACTATCACTCGTCGAGGCCCTCCACTGCCTTCACCTTCGTGAGGCGAAAGCTGAGGGATCAGACTTGAGCGCCTCCGACCTTTTTCCACGCGCAAGGATCCTATGTTAGATCTGCGACGTCCGTTCGTGACCCTTAACGTGCTCCCGCTTGAGCCAGAGTTCAGACCACCTTTCTTCGGTGTAGATGGCCCGCGCCGATCAGGGCTCCCGTCGACGCCATGCGCTTGAGGAACGTGCAAGCTGTTGAGGGATCGATTGCCGTTAGAACCAGATAGCTGATTGAGACTCATTTCAGAAAGAGGGTTGTGGCTGCGTCGCTCTGGACTGGTGGTCTCGTCTCCTTCCACAAGACTTGCGAGGGCAGAGCCACGCAATTTGGACGATTTCAGGAACTTAGGGTCTAGACGGCTGGCTCGCTGCCTTCGAGTACGAAGAGAGAGAGAAGTCGAAGAACTCAAGGAATTATCGAATCGTGAATCATCATATCGGGTTGATGCTGGAAGTGATGCAGTCAAGTTAAGATGGATGTTGTCGTCGGTTTTTTCTGTCTCGTCTTCCCAATCACTCTCTGAGCTGCCGAGCGAGGTGCATCTGGACGGAAGTGTGGACGAAGTCGAGGTCGTAGTATCCCCATTTGAAGGCGTTGCGGGAATGATAGTCACAGCGACAGGAGAGAATTTTGGTCCGCCATCGTCAAGATCGCCCTGGCCGGCCTCATCTCGCCATTGAACATTCTTCGCACCTTTCTTGTCTTTCTCCAAGACCCTTCTATATGGTTGTGAGAGGCTCGAACGTAACGATTTACGAGGGGAGCGTCCACGGCGGGATTCGAACGACACCGACAAGCTATTAGACCCATACACCACAGAGGATCGCCTGACTGGCTTTGTAGTCATTTGTTGTAGAACGGCAGGTCCAGAGCTGATCCTTCGAGTGAACGTGGTGGTGTATCCGTTGAAGGAATCCAAAGTCGAAGGGGCGTTCCGTGCTGTAATTGCATAGCCCTCTGTGGAAGCGCCAACCAAGTTTTGAAAAGTGGTGTTGTTGTTGCTCTTAAGAGAGTCAAGTGCCCTTGCCACCTTCTTGACCGAGTCCAGGTTATCTGCGCCATTTAACGTGTCCGCCGCTTCACCAACCATGACAGTGCATCTCCCAAGTATTCCAACAAGGCTTACTACAACCTCGGCCATGCTTCCAATCGCGGTCCTCATGACATCACGCTCTCCCTCGGCCTTCGCTTTCTCCATCTCTGCCTTCCTGCATGCCGATTCAAGTTTGAGAATGTCTATGCTCGGCTGGTCCAGCTTTTCGGATTTACGTTCTGACATGACACGCAACGTGGCTTCAAACATAGCATTAGAATTAGTCGCGCGTTGGACTCGTGTTGCTAGCAGTGAATTGGATTGGGTGACCTCTTCTTCCGGCAGCGCCAGAGCACGCAAGAGACCACGCTCCGCCTCAAAATCAACTGAAAGTGCTCCCGACAGCTCCTCTTTTTCAAGTTCGGCAAGCCTCGCTCGTATCGGTACCAGTTTGGCTTTTGCAATGGCGAGAGTTCCCGCGCAGGCTGCGCCATCTACGATTGAATCCATTGTTTGTTCCATCTTGGATCTCATATCCCCCTTTGCCCTTTCCACTTCTTCTTTAGCCTCTGCTCTCTTCCGACGAGTAATTTCGTTCTCTTGTTCTCTCTTACCCGACAACTTAGCCTTAAGCTCTGCGACTTCCTGGTTGAGCCGGTTGATTGCTTCGACGTAGCGTCCGACGTGCCGGTCAACATTAACAACATTTCTAGTGACCACTTTCGTTTTGATTTTGGTGGCACGCTCGGCATAAACCAAGGTGTTATGTGTATCGTCGAAATGGTTGGATGTGGGTGCAACACAGACGATCATCACCGTCTTGCAGTTACCACCAAGAGAAAATTTCAGCAACCGAGTGAGTTTGCTGTTCCGATATGGTACATGGCGAACAGAACCGCCGCTTTCGCAAAGAGCATTAATGCAGTTTCCGAGGGCAAGAAGGGACTTGTTGATGTTGGCTCCTTCCACCATTCGTTGACCCATATTAGTAGTGGCAGCGGCTCGCTCACTACCAGCGAGATCGATGATAGAAAGCGTGGCCACCGTACGTTGTTCTGTAAGCGCTGCTGTTCGTGGTGATTGTGTAACATGTACTTGTAGTACCGCGTGGGATCGGGAACTGGTCTCATTGGCATGTGTTGGGCTCTGCGTCCTTCTTGTATTGCCGAGCAAGACGATTTCTTTGACTTCTTCAGCTGTTTTTGGCTTCAGTTCGACAAGTCCCACTACCTTGACAGTCTTATCTTCGCGTATAGAAAGTCCTCCGCGTGGTAAGTTGGAGTTTGGTTCGGCAAGTAGGTCACGGATCTCCTCATTGTAAATCTCCAAGAAAGTCACCATGACCTCGACATCCCAGTCATCTCTACGATCCTCGATGCGCTGGAAGAGATCCGCCATCGTCAAATATATGATGCCTGGATCGGTTTCCGTCCCGCTGATAGTATGCGTCTTACCACAACCTGTAGCCTAACGCCAATCGAGTCAATACCAGATTATGGTAATGTTGAGGAGACCTTACCCCATAGGCAAAAACTGTAGCATTATAACCATCAAGGAGACCCTTCAAAAGGGGTTGAGAGGTAGTTTCATATACATCGTGTTGTTGTGCCTCACGGCCGAACACCCGGTCGAACATGAATCTCTTGTCTTTGTAGCGTTTTGTACCTGGAGGCATGAATCCGCGTTCTACAAATGCTCTGGCTTGATCCTTCTCATCGGGGTCGAACGTCAATATTCTGTCGTCTACGATCTGAACGATGTCTCGAAGTGGTGCGGTATGCTGAACAGGAACTTTGCCAGGAGTAGAAAGTGCACCATCACCGCGTAATGTAGTATCATAGCATGGATCTGGCAGGCGGGCAGCCTCCCAAGTCGAGGGCGGACGCACGCGCACTATGAAAGTCAGCTGATAGGAAGGGTCACCGGATATCGACAATGGAATACGAACCTACGACAGTTATGGAGCCTGCGGCAACCATTTCAAGTAGTATTCAATCACCTTGTAGTCTCTGTTTGTTGAAAATGATGGTGCGAGAAAGACAAAATCGCGGGAAGTGGTTGTAGGGGAGTCGTTTGACAAATTGAACCACACGCGTTTAGTCACGTGGTCGCATCGCGATCACTCAAAATCTTATCTGATGAACATCTGCGGAAAATCTCTTCATGATCTTCTTCACATTGAGGTCAACGCATTAATTTGTTATACAGCTTGAACGACCATCTGTCTGTTTAACAAGCAATAGAAGATCCAATTATTCTCTTTTTTATGTCCTCCACCACCATCTCCGTCAACTCGCCCGCCGATTTCCATGTCCATCTAAGGCAGGGATCCTTGTCTTCCCTTGTCACTCCGCATGTCAAGAAAGGAGGATTTGACCTTGCATACGTTATGGTGTGATTTGACTTTGCTTGCAAGGATCATTGGTCTGACAGCAAGAATAGCCGAATCTTAAACCTCCAGTGACGACAACTGCACAAGCTCTCAAGTACAAACATGATCTGGAAGCCATAGATTCCAGTGTTGAATATTTGATGACACTCTATCTTTCTCCAGATCTAACTCCAGAAGAGATCAGGAAAGCAAAGAAAGCTGGCGTCGTTGGTATGCCTTTTACATAGTCGCCCCATGTTCGGGAAAGTGACTCTTCATAGGTGTTAAATCGTATCCCAGGGGTGTTACGACAAATTCTGATGGAGGAATAGAGTCTTATGAAACTTACTATCCTATATTTGAAGCCATGCAGGAAGTTGACATGGTACTGAATCTGCACGGTGAAATACCCTCAGATGCCTCTGAGGTTCGTAACAATCTCCTTCTTGAAATGGTTCTAAGTACATTTTTCATGCATCAGAACACGCATGTTCTAAATGCAGAATCTAAATTCCTTCCCCACCTTCTCAAATTACATGCGGCATTTCCTCGCCTTCGTATCGTCCTAGAACATGCCACGACCCGCGCCGCTGTTGAGGTTGTAAAATCTTGCGGACCAACTGTGGCGTGCACGATTACTGCGCATCATCTTGCACTCACCGTTGATGACTGGGCTGGCCAATCCTGGAACTATTGTAAACCTGTTGCAAAATCTCCAGATGACCGCTTGGCATTGCGCGAGGTTATTCAGGAGGGTAAGGACCACAAAGAAAGCATGATTACAGAGCTCTTATCCTTGCAGTAGGCCATCCCCGGTTCTTCCTTGGATCGGACTCGGCGCCCCACCCGCCGCACTTGAAGTCTACGAGTACTACGTCACAAGGTTGTGCTGCTGGTATTTATACTTCTCCTATTCTCCTTCCTCTTGTCGCGGATCTTTTGGAATCTTTCAATGCTTTGGACCGGCTTGAAGACTTCGTAAGCAACTTCGGACGAGCATTTTATAAGCAAATGCTATCGCCAAAATGTCAATCAAAAGTCACACTGAGGCGTTCAAGCTTGGAAGGGTTGTTTGTTGAGGATAAATATGAATTTGCTGGAGAGTGTGTGGTTCCCTTTTGGGCGGGAAAACAGCTTCGGTGGGAGGTATCCAGGAACGAATAAATCTGTTCATTAGACAGCAGCGTACTAGCGTACGTACCTTTTAATTCCAGCCAGCACTGCGACCTTAGCGAGTGAGAAGGGCGATCTCGTTCGGCGGTCTCCGAAATCGTAAGTGTGATATATCTTGAGCTAATACGAGTCAGACGCGCGTTTTCCTCCCTCTCTTGACTCTGCTGCTATTTCACACTGCCACAGAGAAACATACTTTGGACACGTTCTATCATCCTCTATAACTTCTATCGTCTAAAGATATCGTCTAAAGACAATGGTTCACCTGCGGTGCCCAACCTTTAACGCTCTTAATAGCTACATCCCTAACCTAAACCGCTTGACGCTGGCGTCGCACAACAAATCCAGTCGTTCTCCTACCTTGTCCCCTTTGAATTCTTATTATGACTCTCCGCGTCTGGCTTCGCGGTCTCACGCTGGAAACGATGACTTTCAATCGAACGCCCAACTATCGTTCTCTCGTTCTGGCTTACAGTTTCCTGGCTTAGGAATAACATACCCTCAATCTTCCGAAATCTCTATCAAGGCGGGTTCTCAGAAACCCCAGATTTCACCTGCAGAACCAATTTCAGCTCGTCTCCCGGTACAAGCCGTCAAGACCGAGCTAGGCGATCCAACATCGGGCCTGCAAAGTGAATTGAGTTGCTTCTATGAACCCCGGGTTGCACAATCCTGGTCTTTCTCCTTCTCGAACGATGAGCCAACAGTCATCAGTAGTCAAGCTTCTAAAACCCAGAACACCGACCTCGGCAACGCTTTCAGCTCTCTCGCCACAACCTCTGGAATGTCTATCACTAGTTTGGCAAACCATCTGTCTGCCACGGCTGACATCGCGCTGCAGTACTTAAGCAGTTCGAACGGTCTTATAGATTCTCGTATGGCGGGATCTGAAGGATCTTTGTTGGAGGAACTGTGTCATGAACGATCTACTACTTGGTCATCTATCTCACCAGTGCATGAATCTGATGCTCAATCCGCCACCCTCGGTATCTGCTCTGTTCCATGGTTGGAGCCATCCCATGTCGATCCGTTAAAAATTACGGTTGATCAGCCTGAAGGGCCTCAAGATCCGGTAGTTCCGACGGAATTCTCATGTCCGAACATACCCTTTCATTCATCGTTGAATAGCTTTTTTCTGGACAACGACCTTACCCGAGTCACAGCTGAGACACTGATGGAGAGACCGGAGGGTCCTTGCGAAACTTTTCTACCCCTTCCAAAGCTGGATGACGACGAGGACAGTGATTACAGGCTATCTGATTCTGAATCCACAAACTGGAGTTCTTCGCCATTTCCTAGCCCTTGCCAGAAGACCCGAAGTGGGAAGCGACCGTCTCAGGTTTCTGATCGTTTTCAACCAGTCAAAGAAAAGTCTGTGTTTTTGAAGCCTGCAAATCGGAAACAGAGGATCGAAGTCATCACCGATGCCATGGCTCCCATAGAAGTACAAGAGACTCTCTTTGATGTTAACCTTGGCACTCCTGTTTTCGATGCACACAGGGGTGTTGACATTGATGAACTCAGATCAAAAGCCGAACGATATCGTCTTCGTAATCCAGGCCGCATATACGACAACAATTGGCTGGCGTCTTTTGCAGGGAAGCTGTCTCATCGCGGGGAGCTAATCACTGACTATCGATGTTACGTCGCCGGGTGCACTCAGATCAACAAGAGACGAGATCATATTTTGATTCATATAGGTTCTCATCTTGACCAACGACCATACGCTTGTTCTTATTGGTATTTTACCCATGGTTTGGGACCTCAATCGACTACTAACAGAAATAAGCCCCTCCAGGTTCTTGCGAAAGAACGAATGCAAGCGGCATGAAGTTAGCCACAGTGGCATCAAGCCATTCGCTTGTCCCATCTGTCCGAATACTGCTTTTGTACGCCAAGATCTCCTAAAACGTCATACGGCGCGCGCTCATGGAATCAAGACGGCACGAAAGCGCAGGGGAAATACGATAAAGGAAGAAAAAGAGAATGAACTCTGTCGTCCGTTAAAACGAGCGAAGAAAGAATCCAATGATCAGTGCACAAACCTCAAACTATCTTATTAGCCACAATTCCCATTTTATCTAATCACTTGCACCCAAAGGTTTATATTAAGTTCCTGTTGGCGGGTGACAGTTGCGTAATAGATAAGTCGTACGTTTATGACAATACGTTCTAAAATATAAATATATAAAAGCGAAGCAGGTCTAGCGCGATAATTATAAGATGTTTATGAATCATCTATAGGTATACGATAGTAATGCAGGTAGTTCGTTTGTATATCCATCAAGGTCGCCATATTGAATTTCTAGTTGGTGTATGAGTTTGTGTCATCGCGCCTCTTGGGCTCAAGGTCGCGGTGGAAGGCTTGGAGGGAATTCCGGGTCGTAAGATATTATCCACATCAGCACGCCTGAAAAATTGAAGGGGTGTCAGTGGAGATCCTTTTGTTGAAGGGGAATTCGAAGCAGAATGAAGAGAACGCGGACTCTTTCCCTTGGGCGTTGAAATAGAAAACGAAGGCGCGAAGGGGACTGTCGGCTCTGGGGTACGTGGTACTGGAGGAATGATAACTTCAGCAGGTGTCTCCAATAAGGTACTGGAGTTGATCCACTTCTCCTCAGAGGACCCGAATCGCGGTGGGGATTCAGACAAAAGTCGAAAGCTGTCGGCGAAGTGATCTCTGATGAACCTACGATGCCGGTCATTATGAGAGAACCTCAACTAGGGAAGACGTACTTTGAAAGTTCGCTCCATCCACCCCCTACTCGAACCATCACCGTTTGGGAGCGCAATATTCGGCAGAAACAAAGTTTTGGGTCTTGATTTCCGATCCAATATTTACCGCTCTGGTCTTTCCACGTTTCGGCCACTCCTTCCACGTTGATACCAACAGGGAGCTTGTTGACCACATCTCCAACAGCTACATCAAGCTTGTTCTTGGGATCGGCGACGTAGGGTTTCCTTGGCATCGCAGGCGGCTCCTTAAGTGCCTCATTCTTCTCAATCGAAGACGGCGAGTTTCTCGGAGCTCGTGCCCAACTTGAACCCGACGGTCGGGTATGGGAACTGATAGGACGAGAGTACAGTGATGCGTCTGATCCGACAGGTGATGCAATGCGTGGATGTTGCGCAGTCTGGGGTCTTGGATGAACGTGCGTAGGACTCGCAGTAGAGTGCGAATTGGACAGGCTCGAAGTTCGCTGGCGCGATGCAAATGTTGAATTGTAAACTGACGCTCTGAATGGACCAGAAACAGCCCTGCTGGCGGACAATGATAGCTGACTTGCGGGCCGACTTTGAGACTCTTCAGTACCTCCTGAGACAGCACGTCGGGTAGTGGGATGTCGGAGAATGGGCAGTCGTTGGTGAGAAGACACTGATGATGTGGAAAGGTTGAAGTATGTGCTGGTCTTCTTCCCAGCATGTATATGAGTGTTTGACACACGGCTATTTCGCCCTGAACTAGGTCGGGAGCTGATGACACTAGTTGGACAAGACTTCCGACCGTTCATGAGATCATGCACCATGTCCTCTAGTTCTGTCCAAGTCTGAAGAATACGCGCCTTTTCGGAAATTGCTCTCAAATCAGTGGAAACACTGGAAAAACTGGTGGTCATGGCTTCAATCGCACCAAGAGTGAAGACAAGTCGGGTAGTTAACTGTTCGTCGGGCGTTGCCTCGAGAAGAGTTGTGGATGAGGACGATAGGACGGTTTTGAGCGAGGTAGAAAAGCTATCTATGTGCTCAAGTAGATCACTCAGCGCGGTATCACAGTTCTGAACATCTTTTGCTAGATGTGCGAGTTGTTCTACCCTTTTCATCAGCTCAACCGAGGCTTCAATCTCGCTTCTGAGAGAGCGTAACTCGGCATCAACGGAAGGGTGGCTGACTGACGACGGGAGCAAAGACACCTCCGAAGAAATCCGAGAAAACTCTCGCGCCATCTTCTCCGACTGATTCATATCTGGAAGACGGGAAGATGACATCCTAGGTCGAGCGATCTCATTTATGTTCATGGACCGAAGCCGTCTCCGGAACGCAAGAATCTGGGACTGAAGATCGTGCATTTTTTTTGTTTTGCAACTACCTTCAGAGCTGATGTGCGGACCAAATACATCTGACCGACAGGTCACCACAACAGAAATGTTGATAATGGCATTCTGCTAGCTTACCTTCCTCATCTAAAGACCGTGTTTTCGGCCGGCATGAAGTCGACGCTAATGTTGAACTTTTGTTGGAATGGTTGTTTTTTAAGCTGCAACGAAGTTCCGGAGATTGATACCGCCGTTTTCCTTCAGTTGGGCGCTGTCCTGACTTGGTTTGGTGACTAGCTGGCATTTTACCGTGAATTTCGACGTCTTGTGACTGACCTTGAGCCATGTGCGGTTCCGACGCAATACCCTGTGATATGCCAGTTATAAGTTCTTGCGTAATCTGAGAAAGACAATCGATATTGGCATTCGGAAGGTCTTGATCCATCGTGATGCTATTCTTCTTCGAGTCATAATGTATTCCATCATTCGCCGCAGGTTGCTCTGTTTGCCTCTTTGCTTTCTGCGTTGTGTTCCATACTAACGAATCCGAATCGATAGTCGTCACCTCGATTAGGACTTGATCCTTCTCTGCTTGAGGCCTCAAGCTAGTTTCCTCATCCACGGCCCTACCAACATGCCCTTGTTGCACCTGTTTATGACTTCGCTCCTCCTCAGCAGAAACCATTTCAAGCCCTCCTGCGGCTTTTTGGTCATTCTCTTTCTGAATGCAAACTTCCTCATTGGAACACCATGGCCTTCCAGCCACACAGCACTCATTACTCTCGTGTTCCGCGTCCTTTTCTCCTTCTTCTTCCTGAGTACTCTTTACTTCCCGTGACATGCCATCGACTTTATCTCGCATTTTTGCATCAAGCTGGTTAGATTGCAACCGCCAATTCTCCTCTTGCATATCAAGATTCCCTGTTTCTGCCGGCGCACGTTGCTCATTCTGAAGGCATTCTTCCTCCTCGAGTTGAAGTATTTCTTCCTCGGCCACGAGGCATGCTCTCTCCAACTTAGCCCTTTCAGGTACGGTTTTTTCTTCACAAAGACCCTGCACATCAATCTTCTCCGGCCTTTCTTCAGCAAGAAGATGTTCCGCCTTTTTGACCTCAGCGCAGTCTCTTTGTGTTTGCTGATGATGTACTTCGGCGATCCTGAGACATTCCAACCTTTCAATCTCACTGCTGTATTGCTGCCTGATCTTATCCAAAAACATCCACGCATCTCGTTCCCACGTCTTGTGGAGAGATGTGATACGATTGAACAATCCGAATCGAGAGGCGTATAGTGCCTCACGCGCAGAGAGGTCTTCCGCCTCAGACGTTGCCTCCATCTTTTGTAAAAGGTCGCGTATTTGGGAGAAAGAGCTTTCAACATGAGGGTTGTCATGTTGCAGCACTTGTTGAACATCCTGAGACAAGGTCTTCAGAGGTGAAGTGATGTCATCGGACATAGATATTATCTCTGACAAAGAGGATTTCGCTTTTGCGAAATCGTCGATGAGTCGGTCAATGTGAGCTTCAGTTTGGACAAGAATAATATCAACTTCTTTGGCAATATGAGCAAGACGGAATCGTGCCAGATGTCGATTCAATTGCTCGACATGGTTGGACAGAGTTATGGAAAATGAGTTGGCATCGGCGCGGACTGCGCTGTCGAGTATACGAAGTTCAAATTTCAAGTCTAAGGACTCTGGCTGGTTGTTTTCCAAGAGAGAGCCATCATAGTTGGTTTGCATAGGAGTGAAGCTGGTATCCGAGCTAATGAACGGGACACGATCGGATAGACTGTTGACGTAGCGTGAAACTGCAGCCCGTGTCACATCGAGATCAAACTCCAAGTCTGCATGTGCGTGAGGAATGGTACCGTTCACCGTTAGATCGTTGAGAACCTCCCGCGTACAAGTTTCAAATCTGTTATCTAAGATTTCGATGTTTCGTTGGATATTGCTGAACTCCTCATAAACAGCTTTCATCATTGCAGTCTGACGCTGAACAGAGTCCAACAAGATTCCGCGTTTCTTTACCTCGTCCAGAAGTCCTCCAAGCTCTAAAAATCGTTGCATCAAGTATAGCTTTAGTGGATCCTCCAAGGTTTTGACGAGCAAACGAAGTGGCACGTCTACCTCCCGATTAACATGGTCATCAATCCGAAGCAATTCCTGGAGGTATTCCGCATGAGAGGTCCCAGTCGGAGGGGGTGGTAATGGTTGAGTAATTACTAGATGAGCTTCTTGAAGTGTTCCTGTAACTCTTTGCCATCGTTGTGTCTCTATTGATGCCGAGATTCTGCCTTGAATATTCTGCAAGGAGTTCATTGTTTCATTCAGGACAGAATCCAGCCTTCGGGCCTCTGTCAAGGTATCGCAGCGCATGGTCAACTCTTCGAAGGCTGTTTGGACTTGATTCAGCATGAGTTCCAACTCTCTAAAATGGGAGCGAGCGGTGGTGATGAATGCTCTGTCAATTCCAGGATGGTCTAAGCCCAGCATGGCCGGCACAGAATGCCGAAGGATTTCTTTCGATTTTTCCGCGATAGGCACAAATTGCTGTAAAATTGACGGGAAAAGAGCCAAAAACGCAGAGTACTGATCGAGTTCCGGACAAGTTATGGACGTGAGATGTGGAGGAGAACCTTCACCTCCAGCAGCCGAAATGCCTTCTCGCAACTGGACGAAGATTCCTGACAGGGTGTCAAACAACTCCCTGGCAGTGGATGTCAGATCTTCGACACGTTTGACTGACTCAAAAGCGGTACGATATGCTTTGGCTGCGCCGTCAGCTCTGCAAGCGATAGTGGAAGTTGTCATAATTTCCGAGGAAAGTGATTGGATAAGCGTTTGATTAGAATTTCGCTGGTCTAAGAAGAGAGGGTGTTCAGGAGAAGGGAAAGTACTTGTACACGATGCAAGATTTCCTCTGAAGGCAAGGCGTTTGGTCAAGGCATCCGCGCGGGAAATAAAGGAAGCACTCTGACGAGCAGTCGGATGATGAAGTTTCGCTGTCTCTATTTCTTCGAACAAGGTTTGTCCTATTGTCTTGTCCAGCATAGTTTCAACATAGATTTCATCGGCCCTAAAAACCAGGGTCAACATTTGTGGGACACATAAGATGAATGGAATGCACTTTCTCCACTGATCTACCATGCTTAAAACAAACTTGCCCAGATTCTCCATTTCGGTGATGCCCTGTTCCTCAAGCTTATCTTGCTCATCAAGAAGCTCATCCGGGACAGGCTTTCGGCTTTGATCTATTAATCTGTCGAGGATTTTGCCAGCAGCCATGATTTTCCCATGTCGAAGGCTCGTCACTCGTCCCGCGAATTGTGCAGCATCATGAGACAATGATTCTGCCAACTTGAAGCGCGCACCACGGGAGAGACTAAGCGAACAGGAAGAAGTGTCTGAACTAACGGACGCCAACGACGCGATCGAACTGCGACGCCTGAGGCCAGGGGTTTCATCAGGCTTTGTACTGACGCTTTCATACACTGATGGCGTCCACCGCACGCGAGTGTTCAAAAAGGTTCGCAAATCTTCGAGAATTGCCCGACGATCGACCCACGCGGCGATCCGATTCTCCTCCCAGGATAACCTGGTTGCCAGGAGATCCAAATTTTCAGAACGGTCCCGTAAAAGATGGAGGAGTTTGTCAAGTTCATATATGGTCGTTAATGCGAGCTCAATGAGGTCAGTATCTGCCGCAGACAAGTTTCGTTGGGCGGCAGCTAAGGACATTAAGCTTTCTCTACGATGCTCTACAAAGTAGAAGTTACCTTTCGTAAGTTGTCTAAGCTTCGTTAGCTCCCCTCTATCAAATATTTCAGTCTCCTTTTCAATGGCATCGTGCTCAGCAATCCATCGTTTCAACTCATCAGGTGCTGGCACCCCGGGCACACGTTCTGCCGAGATACGGACGGCATCCAATCCAGCGAAAACGTCGACGGGAGGTATTTGCTCCAGAAACTGAAGAAAAGATAAGCAGAGAACACTATGATATTATTCGACGAACCTTGATTTTCTCTTCGATCCATACTTTCCTCTCACTAAAGGTCTGTAACTCAATTACTTCATGGGACTCGAGTGCTTGTTCTTCGTTTGAAGGAATTGCGAGATCGATAGGCGCATGATCAAGACAATCATGTAGTGGCTCCTGGTGAAGGTCTGCAATTGGCGCCACAGCTGTACCGGACAACTGGGCAGCGTCATCCGATTGCGGATTGGTCATTGCAGAAGGCAGCAGGGTGTAGGTGACAGAGATGCTTGTAGTTTCAAGTGATAGTGTTAGCGTCCAATGCTCATCATATGGGCTTGAAGCCGGGTAAAGTTTCAGGCCAATTACATGCGGCAGTGGCTGCTCTGCAATGAGGAACGGTGTCCGTGAGGGAGGGTGCGTGAGAAACCTGGGTTCCCCAGTAAACATTTCAAATATAGGTATGGATATAGATTCCTCAAGAAAAAGTGTTTCGCTGCATTCTTTTATGCATTGTGTCTCAAATATCTCAATATTGGATGAGCCCAATTAATATGGGGGAACTTCGTCATCAGTATCTAGAAGCTCCTTGCGAAATTGAACTTGACTCTCCGACTCGGTTGTCTTTGAACAGTTAAAACGAGTTTCAGTCAAGCTATCCAACTCACCTTAAGCTCGGAACGTGCTTCTCTTTGCATCTGAAGCGCCAAAGACCTCAAGCGGTCGATTCCTCTCTGGTCTTTGCCACTCGAGGAGAGCATCCCCATCTGCAACTCAGCCTCGTGCATGAACGCAGCGACATCAGCCAGTGAAGTCCCCAGCGAACCAATCAGGGCGTCTTGGGATCTACGTTAAAGAGGAGGCGTTAAACTGGATGATCTGTGCCCGTCCAATTCGTTACCTTGTGTGCTGTACTTCCTTCAAAAGACTCTGTAAATCTGTCTTGACCTCGTCTCTAAACCTTGAATTCTCCGTATCTCTGCTTTCAAGTAGGACCCTCTGCTGGTCTCTGTCCTGATGCGCCTTCAAAAGCGACCCTCGTAGTTTCTGAATCTCATCTTTTCTGCCAGACATTTCCTGCCATGATAGATTTAATTCCTGCTCCAATGTCCTGACACTGGTTTGCGTTTCTGCGAGCTGACGTCTCAAAGCTGTAATCTGGCGTCTCGCGAATACATAAGGGAAGACAGTGAAGGGAAGGATGAATGCAGAGATAACTGCCAGATGTGTCAAACTGCGCGCGTGGCGCCTAGCTTGGTTAGGAGGCATCGAGGTTACTGTGATATCAGTCATATTTGTATCATCACTGCCATCGTGCAGCACCTGCGGTGACAAGTCTGAAGTGCTGGTCACAATGGAGGGAAAGTCCATGGCTGTGGAAAGGAGAACGTAATGAGAGACATTATCACACGGCTGAAACAATCGGCCCGGTAAGCGGGAGCAGATCAACTACAAGATAGGAGCATACAAACGGTTAAACAAAATACAGATAACAACGAATAAGTACAGGAATCCAGGACAGCAAGACGCAAAGTGATTCAAAGTGATTCAACACTCCTCGAACGAGAACGAAAATTTCGAAATAGAACTTTCGGAATCAATCCGCAAAACGCAAGACCTTCCACCATTTGCGTTTTTTCTCAGGAGGAGCAGATGGAGATTGTCCACGTTGATGAGTCTTGAGAACTGATTTCACATTTCTCGTCGGATCCTGATCCTTCGCAGACTCAACCTTAGTCGCTTGTTTTACTTTCGCTACTGATTTCGATCGCAATAGTTTGGCAGGTTTTATTTGCTTCCCTTTATCAGATGGTGGTAATCTAGGATTCATTAGTAGATGTATACAGTAGTTCTCAGATGACCCACTCATCGACATGGATACGGTAGTCTTTGTCTGGTCGAAGCCCGACTTTCACTTTCTTGATAGCCTGAAGATGTTTCTGGCGTACGTCCTTAGGAACTTGAAGCTTCCGGCGCCACATCGCCACACTGTTGCCCGTTCTGGAGAGTAGATAGACAAAGATGATCGTTTGCTGGGCTGGATCAGTGGCAAGGATAGAGTGTTGGAGTATACGATCTGCTGACGCCTGGACGTGATCGTAACTTAACCAGTCAAAGGCAGGTTTATCGGGGTACTCCTTGAGACGAAATGTTACGTTTACAAACAGAGCCCCTCGTTCCTTTGTTTCCAGGAATTTTAACAGCTGCACAAGATCCTGTCAAAGGAAAGCTTTCATGTAACGAAGGGTTGACATACACCAAAGAGAGCGAGAAAACTTTCCATTTGTTGTATCCAGAACAACATAGAAGCCACCTGCGGATCGTTCTCGGGAGAGTACGTCCAGTGTATTCGGTCTTTCGCCATCCGCCACTCTTTCCCAAAGATGGCCTTCATAGCGGGTTGAAAGGCTTGGTTATCGGATTCATTGATGGTCCCTGGGGGTAACCCAAGCTTTGACGATGTTGATAGTATCGTCGACTGGGGGTCTTTAGCATTCGCGTACATAAACGTCTTAGACGGTTTATGCTGCGCGTGATCCGTTACAACATGATAACGGCTTGCCTCTCCCCGATCTTCCCCCTCAGCATCGTTCCATGTCTTCTCGTAGTTGTCATCTCCCCAACCATTGTTCTGGTCCCAGCCATTGTTTCCCCCCCAGCCATTCGAAGCTTTGGTTGTACCCCAGCTGTTGTCATGACCATCCCATGTATCACCCTGATTTTGATCCTTCTTACTACTACCTTTGCCCCGACCGCCACCACCTGTGCCCCAGTCATCCCCGCCATTTTTGTCCCAACCATCCCCACCACCGTTGTTCCAGTTATCTCCTGTATTGTTACCCCAACCATCCCTGCCACCGTTATTGCCCCAATTGTCACCTTTATTACCCCAAGAATTGTCGTCACCGTCCTTCCCCCAATCATTGCCACCCTGATCCCATTCGCCATTTCCACTTCGACCCCAGCCATCGTCATCTTGACCCTGATCACCATTATTGTCCCATCCGCTCGAAGCCCCCCATTCATCCTTTGGAGCATCCCAACTGCCACTATTCCACTCATCACCTTTATGCTTCTGTTTCTTGGAGCTCTTTCCCCCTCCCTGATCGCGGTATTGTTCGTGGGCTTTCTGTTTATGACGCATCTCCTTTTCCATCGCCAGCCGACGTTGTTCCTCTGCGATCTGCTTCAATCGCCGCGCTTTTTCCAGCTGGTGATGACTTGGTTCAGGTGCTTGTGGATGCTGCCTATAAAACTGCTGAGAACCGCCCGTATAACCCTGAAGGACATCGTTAAGCATCACGTTCAAAGTATGAGCATGCTCTGTTTGGGATAAGACAGGCTTGAAACCTGCGCTCATTCCATTGCCAGATCCTAGAGTGGCATTATTTACCTGGTCGTGTGTTCCTGGATCGGGCCCCCGTCCATAATTTACATGGGTGGGTCGTCCCCAAGCATCATGAGTTTCCCTCTCATCGTCCGTGTACCCATCGTCCGTGTATCCGTCGTCATCGCTGTCATAATCGTTCCCATAATCCGTCCTTTGGTTTGTAGGAGGAGCGCGAGTAGCCGTTTGAGGTTGTCTTCCCCAGTCGTACCAAGCCGGCCGTTTCTGCGTGGCGGCACGAGGAGCAGGTGGAGGAACAGGTGGTGGAGGAACAGGTGGTGGAGGGGCTGGCTGAGGTTTAGGATCACCCCACGGGTCGACGTTCTTTGGCTGGCCCCAGGGAGTGAGATTTGTGAGCACTGAATTATGGCCTTTAGTCGTAGAGATAGATTGTTTTGATTGATTGGGAGCCCAGTAATACGATGGTCGGCTCGACGGAGGTGCGAAACTCACTGGTTGAAAAGTAGGACGATTGCGATTGGCCATAGTAGACGCGAAGGTATAGGTCTTTTGTTGCCAGTGCGAAGGGTCCTGGCTTTGACTTTGAGGCGGTGCCATCTTTGTATGTTGTGTACCAGATGACTCGGACAGACCATGCTGCAAATGTTTGGGTCAAGGCCGGACTTAACGGAATGGCCACTTACAGACTGGGCGAGCTGTATGGGGGCAGCTGGAGTAGGTGAAGTGACAGACGATGGAGGAGCAGGCGTAGAGGCAGCCTGGGTTGGAACATGATCCAGAGATGGCTGTTGTTGATCAATAGTTGGACGCGCTGGAGTCGTGTCGGTCTGCCCCCAGCCCGAATTGCCACGATCGCGCTCTTCTTCGCCGCTGTTGCGACCCTCAAACTCGTCTGCGCCTTCGTCACCCCACTCCAAGTTGTCATTCCCCCATCCACCACTTCCACCCACGCCTGCATCACCACCCCAGCCATCCCCACCGCCGGACCCCCATCCATCATCTCCGTCGAATTCCTTCTGTTCATAGGGATGATCAACGTCATCTGCGGGGCATAAGTAATCATCAAAGCTTGGAAACTTGACCAATATGCAGCCATCTCACCGTGACTAAGTGGTGGGCCTTTGGCGTCGTCAAGAGGCTGTTTGGCAATTGGCGGAGGAACGGGAAGTGGAAGAGGTTCTGGGACGGGGATGGGTTGCTCTTCTGGTTCTGACCCTGCTGGTTGTACCGGTGCTGGCAGCGTAGTCTCTTTTTTAATGTCCTTGTCTGCTGTTTTTTGCTTTGCCTTGGACTTTTTCACAGCCATCGTATTCCAATCCTTGCCTTATGTGTCGGAGGGGTACAAATTATGTGCAGACATGAGCCATGTTCAGCTCCGGGGCATGATGCCACATTGGGAGATCACAAGTTCTAAAGACTCCCACACGCGTCGATTTACCGAGGACAAGAGTTATTTTCCGTGTCGCCGCCCCTCTTAGACCTCTCCAGTCGCGGACGGCACAATCAGGCTTACCCTGTTCCATCATGATCTCCCGCTCCGAATATGAAGTAAAAGTCAGTCACCTAGAAATCTGCCCCAAGCGATGTTCATATACCCACAAACCAACACAGAAATGTTCCTTAAACTGGTCTCTCACCTCCTGATCTTTTCACTGGCAGCAGTGCCGTCCGACGGTAGACTCTGGAGTCTTCCTGCTATTATTTTGATGATCCTTCGTTGGAGTTGGATCGTCACTCGGTACTCGTTGCTGGTTCGACTGCGTAGTGCCACCTTACCTGACGACAACACTGTCAATGAAATTTGCTGGCGAGTTAGAGCCTCCGAAACGCACGTCACGTCCAACTGTCCAACCGTGTCTACCCTTAACTGATATTCTATATAGAACCCGGATTATCGACTTCCTGAACCCGCATGTCACGACGAATCCACCAAAAGCAGTTGAATTTTGGGAAATTGTGAGAGGGAGCATAGAGGGCTTAACATTCCTCGGGATCCTGGCGCATGTCTTTTCAAAACACCGACCTAGGATAACCGATGTTGAGCGACATACAAGAAGGGACCGAATAAATGGATGCCGAATCAAATCCATCCCATTTTTCTCCTGATGGCAGCAGTGCGTAAAATTCAATCATTTGCGGGGGCCTCTCAGTCGACGGCCGGGAATTCGCAAGAAAGCGCCTTTGGATAATATCCTACTCCTTTACAATGTTGCATTGCCTCCCAATTCTATGGAGTCCATCATGCATTCTCAACCTACGGTACCATACTTATGTTCCGCAATGTGGTTCGAAAAGACGCCCCTCTCCGTATCACCCTTACAAAGCTATCCTTCCCGTGTCTCTTTTGCCGTTTCGAACCGATCCATACACGGCGGAGAAAGGACAGGTGGACAAAAGTTACGGGTGCCGCCCACAGCTCTGGTAGTGGGAGGGACTCCTCCAGGCACCGTTGTCGTCGGTGCTAAAAGCGGAGGCATGCATAGGCCAAATTCATTCTCATGGCGGCGGTCATTCTTACCTAAGAATTTATTCGAGCATCCCTTCATAGTTCGGGGTGTTGACACAACTCTTTGATACCCACCTGGTTCAGACACAGTCAGTACGTGTAGCCGTCACGGCAACACCTCGAAGCACAGATGTAATCCCGTAGTCCCCGCATGAATGGAAGCCCACGCATTACTCGACCCGAAGAAGGGATTAACAGACGCCAAACTCCGGCCGATGAACCCGAGTCTTTTGTAGCACTATCTAGTCAACTCCCGACACATGACAAATTAAAGGTGTGATATATGGTGTTTGAGTAGATGGTACGAGACATCAGCTTCAGAACACTTAAAGCCTCTTCAGGACAGCATCCAAAACTTGGCTGGTGGTGCTTGTTCCTTGCAAATCGGGTGTCAAGGTAGTTGCTTCTCGAATGACCTGATCAACAGCCGTATCAAGCCTATCGGCACCCCTGATGTAGCCTAGGTGACGGAGCATGAGAGCAGCAGAACGAATTGATGCAAGAGGATTGGCTATGCCCTTTCCAGCAATGTCAGGTGCCGAGCCGTGGACACTGACGTTGGACTTTTAGTCAACGGTAGAGTTATGTCGAAAGCAACTTACGGTTCGCCCATGACAAAATTGTCACCAGCATTGATCGAAGGTATTAGTCCTAAAGAGCCAACGAGAGCCGCGGCAGCATCACTAGAAACAGACATTTAAGTTATTTTGTCCAAGAAATAGATGAGGAGTACTGACGACAAAATGTCTCCGTACAAGTTAGGTGCTACCATGACATCAAACACGCTAAAAATAAAGATGAGCGACGGTTCATTGGTAAAATGCGCAGACGGACTTTGGCTCGCGGAACAGCCTAAGTCAATGATTAGTAAAACTTCGACACGAGGGTTGGACATTTTCACCTATAGACAGCACTATCGACTAGTTGTTCGTTGATAGCAACGCTGTCATACTTCCCGTTGATTCCGGGAAGAAAGGGAACAGCGCGGACACTTTCTCTGAATAGACCATCGGTAATTGAAAGAACGTTCGATTTGTGAATGATGGTCAATTGCTGAGAAGGTAGTTGAAACCGTCGTCAGAGGCATGTGTCCGGTCAAATTTTTCAACGCCTTACCTTGCGCGGCCGGGCCAGAGCAAGCTCGAAAGCCATTCCACCTATTCTCCGTGAAGCCAGCTCAGTAATAAGCCTAGTGGCGCGTGCCTCTTTTCCGGTTTCGGCAACACTTTGAGTCTCTTGTTTAACGTACTACGGTAATATTAAAATCACAAGCCATGCTTCCTGACTAGTGCACTCACGAGGCATTCCGTGTTTTCACGAACGACAATGAGATCAATGTCAGGTTTTTGACCAGCTTCAGGAGCAACCTTTTGTTTTTGAACAATAGATGAAAAGCTAGTTCACTGATTGCAACACCGGAACTCACAGAGACTACGGGTCGAACATTCGCGAAGAGGTCCAGCTCCTTGCGAAGAGCGACAATGGGTGATGAATAACCAGTCACTTTCTTGGACGGAGAGCTAACAGAGCCAAAGAGTGCACAGTCACACTCGGATCGGAGGACGCTAATGGGATGCATCAATGACGTCTCAGGAAGTTCTTGAGGCAAATTGCCTACTCCACTGTCTCCTGAGGAAGTGCGACACCGGTCCTGGTAAAGGTCTCCCACCCGGCAAGCAGGTCAATGAACTCGGGCTTGGGAATGTCAGATCCTAGAGCCTCGATGGCAGCTTTTGCAGCCTGTCCAGAAAAATAGATAAGCTACTACCCGGCACATTTTAATGTCAAATGGGATATACCGGAATGACTTCTCGTCCAATTCCATCAGCAGGAATAAGGCCGATCTTGAGCGACCTTCTTGCTGTCGTAGAAAGGGTCCTCAAGGGTACGCGAAACATTAACGTCAATGACCAATGATTCTCTGTGATTTAAGGAATGACTTGGTGAAAAAGTCAAATGGCCGAGGTCTCCGATCATCCGCACGTGCTCAACGCGTCCGATCTTACATAACCTGAAGTCCAAGTATGTAGAGCAAAGTAATTTGAGTAACACATGGGAGGGATCGGATTAATTCTACTTGAAGTACATTAACTGACGCAACAAGCTTAAATCTTACAATTTAGTTAACAACAAGTCTGCGTCAAAATGCTTAGAAGCCCATCGAGTACGCGTTATTTGGTATTGTTAGTCCTTGACGCGTCGCACTGATCCCCGTTGACGCGTTTTCTTGCTTCGTCGAATATTGCCAAAATGCTTCCAAGCCCATCCTCGTCTCCTCCACAAGTTCTTCACGAGCGCACAAATGTTATCGTCACTCCAATTCAGACGAGATTGTCATTTGCTCTACCTACGCCCCCCGCAGACAAACCGCATGCCCCCACGAACTCAACAGGACTATCGAAAAAGCGCAAACTCAACTTCTCTACGGACATTACAGGAAAGCCCAAAGCCACACAGGAGGTTGACAGTGACGGTGATGTTGAAATGGAAGACGTGAAGCCTCGACCTCGAGCGCGGAGGTACACACCATTTCACAGGGCAATGCGAGCGACAACAGTGGCACCTGGGCGAAGACCAGAAGATCGTATGACATAAAAACGTTGCTCCTTGTTTTATCTGCTTACCTTGTGTATGAAGCTTCTACTCGACCGATCCTCCAGTCCTTCGTTTCTTCCAACAAATCAGACATTTATAAGTGTCAGTCTAGTGATGTCGACGCCTATTTAACACCGCCATATGCGTGTTCGTACACCAAGAGTAAGCATATAACTCGTCCGGTTGGTTCTGCGACTGACTAACAAACACCAATAAGGTGCAAAATGTGGTGGTGTACCAATATTGGCCGTAGCCACCGAACAAGGTACAGTGCATCTTGTCAATACCTCTAAAAGGAAAGATTGGGATCCAGGTGTGTAACGATCAGGTATCAATGTCTTGCAAAGTTTGCCTGACTTGACGGGTAGAACCACCTCAAACGACACTGCAGGTCCATCGGAACGGCATTTTTGACGCTAAATGGAACAACGACGATACACTTCTAGCCACTTGCTCTGGAGATCAGTCAACTCATATCACTTGCGTGACCAAAGAAGCAGTGACATGCGCCCTTCGTGGTCATATGAGTACCGTCAAGTATGTCGCCTGGGATCCAAGTAATGCAAGTCTGCTTAGCACCGGTGGACGAGACGGTATCATCTGTTTGTGGGATCTACGAGTTGCAGGGACCAAAGATGAAGATGGGCCTGACGTTTTGAAACCCGTGATATCCATTCCAGGAGCTCATGAGGACTCGACATGGAAGACTGTGCGTCGGGGTCGGAAAGCGCCAGCACCAAGGAGTATCACAAGCCTCCTGTACCCCGAAATCGTAAACTATGGTCTAGTCAGCAGTGGCTCCTTTGATGGGTAAGCAAGATCGTCGATCGTTGACTATGAACGTCCAATTGTATAACGTTAATATGTCAGTGTCATTAAATATTGGGATCTGAGACTACCGACCAAAGGGAATGGATCTGCCAAGCCGAAACCTCCTGCAAATTTGTTCTCCTCTGCGTATGATCCAACAACACTACATGGCTCTCGTCGTCCCCGTGCAATCGTCAGATTGACAGCAGGGACGGGACTATCGTCTGGCCTCATTTTTGGTCTCGGGGCTGACTCCAGAGTCCATGTCTACGATGCTCTCTCCTTGAATGCCTTGCAAGTAGGCTACTCTCATAGAAGTATGCAGACCAACTCCTTTTATGTGGGACTATCCTTGTCACATTGTGGTCGTTGGCTCGCCACAGGTGGTGCAATAGGGAATAGCACGCAGGGAAGCGTGTTTCTTTTTGATGTCGGTAATGCGACTCGCCGAACCAACCCTGCTCATGGACAAGAGGGTGTACAATTGCAAAGTCAACAGGGTGAAGTTGGTGCCGTAGACTGGGCGGATAATATGCTGGCTTCATGTGCCGACGATGGGACAGTGCGTGTGTGGAGACCGGACGTTGAAATTTACCGAGAATGTATTAGGGATCCTGAGGAAAGTCGTTGGAATTGGAGCTGGCACTCATAATTCCGAATATTAAATTGTAAATGTAATTTCGGGTCGGGAGGAGGTTGAATTACCAGTATATTATTAATAGATCTCTTTACGCCACAATGAAACTACGTGACGTCAGTGATCGTTGTCTCAAAGGGCATTTTCCTAACTTGAAACCTATAATGTACTCGTCCTTCGCAGTAGTGGGCGCGAGTTACGTTGGCCTTCCTATCATCAGGGCGCTTGTTCAACAAGGAGCTTCTGTGCTGGTCCTCACTTGTTCACCTCCCACATCTGATCTTCCAGAAGGTGTCAGAGCGGCACGACTCAGACCCACCGATATAGCAGGTATTGCTCTGGAACTCCAGCAACATCGTATCGATGTAGTCATCTCCACTATTGATACTGATGAAGTTCCTTTCCAAAATTCTGTTGCCGAAATTTCAAAGGGGGCAGGCGTCAAGCTCTTCTTGCCTTCCGATTTCGGCATGCCTACTGAGGGCTCGACACTTCAAGACTCGTTTGTAGCAAAGGACAAGAGCGCAAGTAAACATATAGCTCTTACACCAAGAACCAAGCGAACTTATCATGCTTCAGAATACATCCAATCCCTCGGCATCCCGACTTCCAGGATCTATGCAAGTCGCTCAAAGTCTCGGACAAAAATTGTTTTATCACTAACTATACAATAGACCGGATACTTCATGGAACTGATACCTGACCTCCTCGGGTCCAGATCCAATGGCAAGGTAAACCTTCTAGAGAACATTCAAGGGGAAACACCTATCTCGTTCACTTCTGTCGTCGATGTTGCTGGTACGCGCTTATCAAGGTAAAAAGTACTATCATGCTGAATAGGACCCATCATACTACAGGTTTTGTCGCTTATATCCTGACAAGACTTGATCCGGGCCGTTTAATGTACAGCTCGTTCAGAATTGAAGGTCAGAGGGCAAGTATTATTGATATTGCCTTCATTCTTGGTATGAGCGTCGAGCGAGTGAGCGAGGTTCCCTCACACCAGTTCCCTTTCGCGGGTTCATTCCAAGAGTATTTTGAGATGGGTAGAGGGACTATAGATTGGGACCCAGCGGAAGACCCAGCGGAAGACAACGAAGAGAAAGAAACGGCAGGAAACTCTAACTCTTTATGGGAGAATCATAATTGGAAGAAGATTAGCGAGGTTGTTGACAGATCATGTGTACAAGCCCTGAGTCACATAGCATCTAGCAATCATGGTACCCAATAAGTACAAAATGAGCTGTGTGTGAAGCAAGCGATCAAGTAGAGACGGGTATCCGTAAGAGGACGCAGGCCACAAATTCCTGAATTGGCCAAGGCTGACAAGTCTAGAGATATGATTTACAAACGAGAGCATATGTGTTGCGAAGAGACAAAGAATGGTCCGTCAATCATTTCTTCTGTATAGCATTAACAAGCCTGCAAGGAAAGCGTAGATTTGAATCCGAATTCATGCAAAAGTATGCTGACGTACCAGTCTAATCCTTCCTCTAAGCCTTCCCCTTTTGTTGCACAACTACCCCTCACGCTCCATGGTCTTGTCTTCTCACCGCCGGCGAGACCTAGCTGTTCACTAATCTCCTCTGGCTTTAAGGCGCCTTGAGTATCTTGTTTATTGCAGAATACGAGTAATGGAACACCCTTCAACTCTTCTTCCGAAAGCATTGTCAATAATTCGGTACGTGAGGTTGACAAGCGAGCAGTATCGGCAGAGTCAATCACATAAATAATTGCAGACGTATTGGGAAAATAGCAACGCCAATAAGGCCTAGGAGAAATGCTGTTAATTTTTCCTTAAGAGAATCTCGAACGTAATGTACCGTATGCTTGACTGTCCTCCCAAATCCCATACCTGAAACTTGATATTTTTAAACTGTAATAACGGTCATCGTACAAGCGCAAACGTTAACTATATTAAAGAAATTACTTGAACTGTTTCGACGTTGAAGCCGATTGCTATACAGCCAGGTCAGTAGTCATGACTCCAGATGACAAAGCACGCATACTTGGTATGGTTGAGACGACTTCTCCAATCTAATGCAAATGAGCACAGATATGTGCGGGTAACAGTTTGCACACCTGAAGTTGATAGAGTATAGTTGTCTGCGGGCCTATGAGAACATAAACTTTCCAAAGGCCGTCGGGTACATACTTTGCCAGCCGAATCTAAACCAAGCATTAGAACCCGTACGTCTTGATCTTTGCTCCATCGAACCAGCGATGCAAGTGAAGAGAAAAGAGAAGATACTGTAAGACCCATTAGTCCAAGTCACGGAAAGTCCTCTTTGACTTGTGCTTGGACTTGCGTGGCTTCCGATTTGCGGTCCGAGATTCCGTCCACCTCATCAGCTTAGTTATTGCCTGAAATTGCCGAAATGAAGCGTCGTTACCAAACAAAACTAGAGAAAATTCTCTAAATTTATCAAAGGCATAATTCTATACTATTTACTCGTCCTGTATTGATATCAATAAAAACTCCGGAAGCTAGGACAAAAAAACTCAGGCCTGAATTTCGACGAGACGATCGCCCTCGCTTTCGGCATTTCTTGTGGGCTCGTGCCAATGGCGGCGGCGTAGTTGCAGCCGAAGTTCCTCATCACGGTTTCAGTTTGAGTGAGTCATGATAGTATACAGCCTACCTAAGACCATCAAGCTGGTGTAACAATACTCAAAGGTCTCCATCCATGTGGACATTATTCGTGAATATTAGCCGAGGTGAGGACCTTATCTGCTTTGTCACGTTGTGTGACATGGGTTGGGCAAGGGATCCCCGGGTGAGATGCTGCTCCAGATTGTTGCTACCTCTCTAAAGTATACTTTATCTATCTTGTCCCGAATGGCAGAAACATTAAGTATCAAGACCCAATCAATTTCTCCCGAATTCTTTGTTCTTCTTGTTGTTATCCTGCAGGCCACGTGCCAATTAGTACTCCGCTGAAGAATTTTGTTTGACTCCACGTTCATCGACTTTCATCCACTTCAATGGCAAAGTCAATCAGATCCAAAACGAAACGCACTTTTCGCAATAAAAAACGCGAAGATAGCGTTTTTGCAGCGACGGAAGCTGCACGATTACACCGACTCAATTCAAAACTCATAGATATCGTATCGAAGGACTCCGAAGGTGATGTTCCTGTGCAGGATCCGGAGGAGGGAGAAGGTCTCATTCCAGGTTGGTGTTGGTTTGCAACCTTTGGTCTTTTGGATTCGAGCGACATTACTGCGGAGAGCATGAACACATTCTGGTGGGGAGAAACTGGTCGGACTCTTCTTCAGGATCGCCTCCTTGGAGGGGCAAGGTTGAAGCACCAGATCTCTCTGTCTTGATTTCTTCGGTCAAGTAGAAGCCTTTATTGATGCTTTGATGTTCTACAGACGTCGAGACCGATGAGTCGTGCGAGCACTCAGGTTGACCCGATTTTTTCCAACCATATCAATCTATTCTTAATCTTGTGCACAGATGCCATGGCTTTGGACGCGGAGCCTAGAAAGCCCATATCGACACACGGTCCTCGAGGGTCACGGAGAGAAGAATGGAGACTTTCGAAAGGGTTAAAGCCCAAACCTAGGCGAAATGGGATGAACCGTCAAGGAGACCTTAGTGGCAGACGGAAAGCTGGGCGCGCGAAAAGAAGACGATGATACCATTTTCCATATTCTTTGTTTATATTGCTTTTTTATTTCATACCATGACCATCAAGTTCCTCATATCGTTACGATGTAAGATCCATTTAAGAGACGCACAAACGTACTCAATCCATTGTTGAATGATATAATTCTAATGACATGTAAATGTCTCCATCCCACCTTTTATAGATTCACAGACAATGAACGCCAAGATCAGATATAAACTAACCACAAGAATTATGTGTGGAGTTCTAAAAAGCCCGCGTATGCTTTTGGATCAGACCGGTTGCGGAAATACAAAAGATTCTTTTTCGCTTTTCTCCAAGTGACCTTCCAGATCCCCTGGTGAACCAAGGTCCACAGACGAAGTACGATTTTTACTATATGGTGAATCAGTGCTGGATGGCCTACGACATCGTTAGCAGTCCTGAGATTCGATCATGGAACACTGACGAAAATTCAGCCATGGTAATATGTTCGGTGGTTACGTGAACTTCAGGGCGTTTAAGTGCGTATTTCGGGGATTTAGGAGAGTACGGGGCAATGCTGTGCCGGATAGGATGAACGCCAGCTACGTTCGACATCGAATGCACATAGACATCGTTTGACTTGAAGTCTAGTAGTCTGATTACTGCACGGCATGCAGCAATTGAACTGTTCCGATATCAATGAGGGATTGTCAAGACGTGAGCAACAAGGCATACGTGACCGTGGCAGCCGGAATCTAGCCATTCAAATCACAAGTAATCAGCGCCAATAGTCCTTTGACATACCAAATGTAGATAACTTACCGTGGCCATTCTATACAATCAAAATGATCACATAAAGAAGTATTTCAGCGAGACATATCACACTCACACGTTCATGGGTGCTATCAGAGATCAAGTCATAAGGAGTCAACAGTGACATATGACGTAGGACTCACTGTTGAGATTGAGAACATTAAGAACTGCCGGGATACAGTTCGTAGAAAATGATATGAGAAAATAGACAAGACCGTCGTGAAAGAGCAACTTCCAGAGATCCGTTCTTGCAGAATGTTTTTTGAGTAAAGCCACCGCTGTGAAAATGAGAATAACGAGGTCGAAACCCATCGCTAATGAAAGATGACAATTTCAACGAGCAAGAACAGGTAGGAAAAACGTACTGAAAAAGAATGTGACATTGAGTAAAGATGGATTGGTTGCAATAACTACGCAAGTTTGATGTCCAACATCCCATACAGCCTTCACGATGAACATAGTACGATACAACAGAGCCCAGTGTGCAAGGCAGAGTGTGCCTAAAGAAGCGATCACGATGCGGTTGCGTTCCCATAAAGCGATACTATATAAGATTGAGCTTGAACCACATTTGAAATGGAATTTGCACTCGCGTTCTCAACATGAGAGAGGTCGAAGCGCAAAGGATTGTCATATTGCCGGTCCACTGGAAACAGTTGTGAGACGACACCGGGAAAGGAACCAATTTTGAAGCACCGAATTGAAGGTGTACAGGGCCTATGCGTCGTCATTAAAAACTTGAAAACGTATAAAAATCAAGGACGCACCCCACAGTTTATCTGAGAAGGTGATGAGTGCACTAGTTATATAAACAAGGGATTCTTACTGGGGTTGAGATATTGAGAGAAACAATTCTGTTGCTCATCGTGGTATCTGAGAATGGCTGAAGAAGATGCGTTGGTACTTACAGGCCAATAAATGCCAGAAGCATGCAATAACGACAGAGGAAGAAAAAAACTGAAAATACTCTTAATAAGAAATAGGCTTCACACATCTCAACATACTCTATGAGTTAGTTTTAGCTGAGCAATCACGAGGATGACGGACGACAAACATACCAATGGCCATCGAAATTTTCTTTTCTTGCTGAGGAGGGACCACTCAAAGTCCGAGGTCATGAACAACTCCCATACATACACCCCAAAGAGTGCGAATATCAGTTTTGAAAAGATTTCTGTTGTAAAACATGACACCTCCGACGGTTATAAGGAAAACAAGGGCGTACCAGAATCTTTCGTGATCTCTTGAGGTGCCGACCAGTTGACCATAGTGGCGCACTCGTGTCTTCAGCAGAAAAAGACAAGAGGATGAGGCTCGGAGTTTAGTGGATCTGCTTGCATTCTGGCTTTTAAAGGTTTGAGCTAAGTTCAAGGTATCCCCTCGTCTCCCGATCATACCGCCGCTTCTGAGATATATGTCGTTAGTGCTTCTTCCTCTATCAAAAAGGTTGAGTAAACGGGAACCTCATTTCTGGCAATCTTTTCCCCGATGATCCAGAACTATCCCCTGTCGGTTATTTGGTCCCAAAAGTATATGTATCCACATTCCGTACCGCGTCACGGAGTTTGACTTCTTGCGATCATCGAACGTAACTTACGTAAAGCAGCGTCTCTTGCTGAGCAGGCAACCCGTGAAATGGGAACAGATTAGCGATGCTGAGATGTGAGTCAACACATCCATTTAATTGACATCTCTGATGAATATCAAATACTTTCTCCGTTTCCGTGGAGTTGTTCAATAAGATTATTCATTCTTAGTCTGTCGAGAAGGGACGGATGAACCAGTGATGTTCGGTCGAGGGATGTCGAATCGTTTCTATCCGAATTACGTGGGTTTCATGGGAGTTACAGAAGTACCCGGAAAGGGTTTCAACTAAGAGGAAAGCGGATTTAGAATTTGAGTTAGACCACAGCCACAGCTTGACCTTAAGTACGGGCTGGTTGGAGGTCCTCGTGGAGAAAATTGACGCGTCTTCAAACATTGAAACACTTGCCTTTACATGTGGTCGATTTTTATCAAAAAGATTCTGAGAATCATGGCGTACTCAATGTTGCAAAGCAGCAACCAATACAAGTTCACTGTCGAACCATGATGATGATTTCCTTGGGCTTCGCCCTATGTCGAGGTCCTCTTCTACCTAAACCTATATACACTGTCGAACCATATTATTCAGCATGAGCTACACCATACCGCAATTGCACCGTCAGCTCCACTGCTAATGAGCCACGGCTGCCGACTGGACCATTTGACTTGCAGAACGCCAAGCCCATCTCGGATTTCGTGACCGCGCAGTATTTTCAAGGGTACAATCAAAGGATCCGTCATGAGGTCACTATAGACCCTCGAGTGAAAGATCTGAATGGAGCCATCATCCGAGGAGGAGGCGAAGAGTGGATATGAAGGATGGAAATTAAGTGAACGTATAGCACGCGTGTGGTACCTGAGTAGATGCAAGAGGTAAGGTTAATTTGACCAGTGAGAGAGAGTTGTCGGACCTCAGGATTTTGTAGGGCTTATCACTAAGTTCCAAATCAAACCAGCATAACTTCCTGTCGTAGCCACCAACGATGAGATGGTCGCCGGAAGGATGTACGTCCATGGATGATATCCATCTGATGCCTGGTTGTAGAGTCTTCAGGAGCTTCTGCTCGGAAAGGTTATAAATTCGGACGTATTGTTGGGTCTGGGAAGGAAGAAGGAAGAAGTCAATGACACATAGATGTAGAAGCATTTTATGCTTACAGCCACGAAAAAATGGGGTTTCGACGGGTGGAAAAGAACCATTTGAATTGTACCCTTAACTTTCTTGAACGGGGCCTGAGAATGCCTACGAGGAACTTGGTGAATCCATACACCGCCTTGGGTTCCACCAGTCGCTGAAGTCAATGCCAATTAAGCTATAGCAACAGTAGGGAAGGAAGGATAACTTACAGACGCTTGCGAGGTAATCGCCTTTTCGATGCCATGCCAGCTGAATTGGCAATCCAGAAGAGGGAGGCATGTTAATGGTCAAGATAGGTGTATCGATCGACCGAGTGGTGGTTGGTGGTGTGGTCCACTTCACAGGAGATGGCGTCGCTGGCGCAGGCGGAAGGGAAGAAGGGGCCAGCAGAGCTTGTGTAAGGGAGAAAATCGAATTGGGAAGATTTGGAGGGATGATGAAATAGATTTTCTCCTCACTAGACAGCAGTGTGTCAATATGCGCTCTTCGTAAGGGAAGAGATAACTCACACAGAAACGGTGAAGTAGCTGACGTCAAGTCGCGGACACCACTCTACGGCACCTATCTTGCTGTCAAAAGTCCAACGCTTGACTTCGCGTCCAACATTAGCCTCCCAAAGGCTCACTTGGCCACTTTCATCACCGCTAATCACCCAGCCACCATCAGGGCTGATACTAACACACCTTGCACGGCCCTTGGTATGTGTGAATTTCAAGCTTTTGTAATTTGGAAAAGGCTTTAAGCTACTTGGACTGGGCAATTTGGGTATCAATGTGCTGAGGTCGATATTAAGTTTGACTCGTTGGATCCTTGGAGCAAGATAGAGGTCCAATTGACGATTGAAGCGATCTTTAATGAAGCGGTCGTAGGCTGGAACGAGCCGTAATGCGGAGTATTTTTTAGGCAAGTAGTCTTGCTCTCGGTCTTCCAGATCCTGAGCTTCCCATTCTTTGCGTTCTTCATCAGTCGGAAGATATTCCTCTGGTGGGTTGTACGACTCAGAATTAGTCGGAAGCCGAGGCTTCGGTGCTGGTAGTGGGGGTGGATGTGAAGATGATGGTTCTGACCAAATGGAGTAGAAAGAGAATTTAGAGGTAGTTTTTGGTTTTGAGCCTATGATTCGGCCTTGCCGTATAGCACGAACTATTTTCATGACCTTACATAGGCAATCGACATGAGTTCTTTCAATACAGGTTGAAAACTAACGCACTTTTTGTTTCTCCCATTTACTTGGTACCCATCGACGTTTCGGTTCAGGAGCGGACGAAAGTGGCATAATTTCCTCCTTCCCCTTGCCTGTAAACCATTCTGTCGTCGGTTCATATGGATTATATGTGGCGTCCGGCACTTCGCCTGCATACAATCTGCGGATGATATCAAGTTCTTCGTTCGTTAGAGGCTTGTCCATCTGAGTATTTTGATCAAATGCAGATGTCCTATTATCTCTCAGGAGTTAAATCGTGGTATTTAGATATACAACTTACCATGCGGAGGGGTCTTCAACAGTGGACAAAAACTTGTCCAGCTCATCTCCTTTCGCCGGACGTAAGACCCTCTTTCCATCTATGTCATAGCCAATGTGAGGAAGGTCGTCATACCAATGCATTGGCACGTTCCCAACGCGGTTAGGAGCCTAGGTCCTCTGAGTACGCAAGTTGCGAAGTATGCATAAGAGGTACTCACATCTTCCGTCGAGGAGTCGGAGTCATACTCTGGCTCAATTTCAGGATATACGCGTTTTGGCTGCCCAGTAATGTCGGATACAATTGTTTTGGCCTTCGGAAATACATGAAGGGAGTCTGCATCACCGAAATCGTCGTCTTCTTCGTCATCGTCAAACTCTTCTCCGCTATCCTCTTCGTCCTCTGTCTCTTCGAACTCGTCGCCATCATCGCTGTCGCTCCTGGTGTCAATTTCAGGAAATTCGTCCACCTCACCATCGTCGGAAAGAGCATCTCCGCCGTCTTCTTCGTCGCTCAACATTTCCAGCTCTCCGACCGGAGTTATTGGTAGGGCGGTGGCGTCATCTTCCGACAGATGCTTCCTCTTTTTGGTCAGTTTCGTGATCTCCTTCACGGCCATAGCGCGAGTATGGCAGCAAATGTGTTTTTGCACTCGCTTTTTGGAAAAATCTGAATCGGGAGGACGATAGGCTTGATTCCAAACAGTCGTCATCAACCGCTTTTTACCACTTTAGGCAAAGCCCACCTCAGTTCACAAGCGGCTCTTGAAGCAATACCTATACTATAGTTGCGTATCGTTCCCCTGCTTTGAGATTGTAATATATAATGGTGAACTATGGTGGAGGTACGTGATCAGTCTCGCCCGTCTTCAAATCAATGTTCACATCTTGATAGACGAGGTATCGGCACTCGTAGTTGATATTGGTTCATCTTCGTTGCGCGCAGGATACGCTGGAGATGATACACCAAAAGCAGTAATTTCAACCACGTACGGATACCATAATACGGGCAGAGACGAATCAGCGATGGAAGTGGAAGGAGCCGACGCGGTACAAGGCTCTAAATCTGTGAACATCTATATTGGAGAGAATGGTCCTTCCTTATGGCGTGCAGGAATGGAGGTCGCGAATCCTATTGTTGATGGTCTCAGTAAGTTATGCGCGCGTTTTGGCACGTCCGTCGAGATATACTAACGCGATCATGGCTGCATCAAGTCCAAGACTTCAGTGCCGTTCCTCCTCTCATAGAACATGCCCTTGTGAACGTGATGCGTTGTACGCCTTCTGAACACCCCATTTTAGTGACAGAGCCGACGTGGAATACTCCTGCAAACCGTGAAAGGATGGCAGAAATAATGTTTGAAGAATTTCAAGTACCCGCGTTTTACATCGCCAATACAGGTGTTTTGAGCGCGTTCGTCCCATACGTTCCTGCGTCCTAACGCCTCCTTTTGACTGACACTTTTTTTCAGCTTCTCTGCCGGCCGCGGTACCGCTCTCGTCATTGATGTGGGGAAAAGCATGGCAAGCGTAACGCCTGTAGTGGATGGATTTGTTCTCCGCAAAGGCACGCGTTGTTACTGCTCATTTGATCATATGCCAACTTCTTTAAAGGACTTGCATATTCATCGCTACCGAAGCTTGTTCATGCGCATGCTCGTCATATACTTGTTACACCAACATCTGTGCGCAGGGGAATAGAACTTCTATCCCATCAATTAATTGCCAATAAACAGGTATCTTACCTCCCGTCGCTGTCTACCTACCATTGATTTTCCGCGTAGCCTGTAGATCTGAACGCATCGCCCCGTTTTACACTAAGAGAAGACCGTGTCGCAGGGACGACCGAGTCCTGGCGACTGTGGGCCGAAGCTCGAGAAGTGGACGAGTGGGTTCAGAGTGTAGCAGGTGTTCTTGAGCAAGGATGGAATGATCAGTGAGCTTCGCAATGCTTCATTCTTTCTACTGGCCTAGACACATCCATCTACAGAATAGCAGCTACCCGTCCGCCAAAGCCCTACGAGTTCCCTACGGGATATAATACCTATTTCGGTTCGGAGAGGCTATCAGTAGGCGAACAATTTTTCTATCACCCCCAGGCACTTGTCGTGCGTATTGTCCGTCATTATCGTCTCATCGCAGATCTCTCAATGCGATATCTCAGGCCTCAAATCCCAACTTGCCAAAGCACCTACCCGCTCTCATCGGGGAAACTTTCCGATCTTGCGACGCGGAACTGCGTCAAGTCCTCTCAAGCAACGTTGTCGTCACAGGGGGCGGCACTTTGTTCACTGGTTTCACCGATCGCTTGCAAGCCGAGCTTACTCGTGGTTTCCCTCATGTACGTCGATCTTCCCGCGAGTGCGGGTCCGCACAGTTATTTATTATTCCTATCTTGTGATGCAGACCAAAATTCATGCACCCGGGAATCCGGTTGAACGCAAATATGGAGCTTGGTTAGGAGGTAGTATCTTGGCGAGTCTAGGAACGTTTCATCAGCTTTGGATTAGTAAAGAAGAGTGGCAGGTAGTGTGCTTTCCTCTTCCATCCGTGTGAAATGTGATAGACTGATTCTCTTCCCCTGTGTTTCAAGGAGCATGGCAAGGCCATCGTAGGGCAAAGATGTAAATGATATGTCTCTGTATGCAATCTCATTTCGCTCTCTGTTGTACACCGCAAAACTTTCATCGGATCTGACGTATCATATATATGAACCACAAAACGAAGTGCCACGTCGCATTCAAAGGATAGATGGGGGAGAGCGAAACCAAGGACCTTCTGAAAAGTCTTGAAAAGGTTATTCACATAGAGTCAGTCAGGTGGGTGGGGTAAGTACCGCGCACCGATTACATACTCCCCCCTCGCTCATAAAGTGGCTTATCACTCGCGATTCTTTAATAACGCCAATTGGACATAGCATCACGATAGATAAATGTACAGTCAATGTATAATGAGTGTATAGGGGTGATGTAAAAGCACAACATAACGGCGGTTTATGCCGCATTTAGAACCTTTATAGATTTAATGGGTGAAGAAAGGAAGGTTTGTAATTTGTGGGCGGGGAGCGAAAGTGGGTGAATATAATTCATAGGAACCGGAACCTTACTCGGTCAAACGTCAACACCAGCCAGGTCGAGCCAACAATTAGGAGTACAGACATCATTCTAGCCATATTGTGGGGAAAATGTCTTTGGGTGTGTTTAAGTTGAAAGGAGAAAGAACGGAAGCAAATCATGCTTTAAAAAGCTTCCACCAGCTCCCGCCTCTCGCGAGCATCCATCAACGCACCGAGTCCGCCGATGGCCTTACGCCTGATCCTGGTGGCGAAGTTCTTTGGGCCGAGCTCGTCGGCACCCGAAGGCGGCCCTCGAGGCTGCCTTGTCGGCTGGCTTACCAGCCTGGGTAACACAGCCGGCATCATAGACACCTGCTGACTATCCGACACCGCGGAGGCTGGACGGCCAATGCCGAGGCCTTCGTAGAGCTTCTTGGACGCCTCCTCGCGCGGCGAGAGGGACGTTCCATTCGACGAAGAAGACCTGGGTGAGGAGGGAGAAGAGTTGGATGCAGCAGAACCAGAAGAAGTATCATCTTCATTATCGGAAGCTTCAATGGTGACGGAGGCCATGGGAGCAGCAGCAGCACCACAAAAGCGCAATGGCTGAGGGCGAAACTTGATTGCAGAGGGGTTTAGAGGAGAAGGCGGTGAAACATGCTGGGAATCCTGAGCTTCGCTAGGAGGAGTTACCTTGAGCACTGGTGAGGACACAACACGGTTGAGCCCGCTCAACACGGAGTTGTTGTTCCCACCACGCCTCCAGGAAGTAGCAGAATCGGACTTGGAAGAGGGATTCAGTGCAGGTTTAGTGTTGTTGGACACCGTGATGCCGAGTGAAGTTCCACCGCTAATAACAGTAGTGGAACTCGGAGTAGGAAGCAGAGATTCGTCATGTTCCTCTGTGACAAACCTCGACATGTTTCCCGCGACATTCAAGCTGGTAGCTCGGCTGCCATATTTTCCCACGAGAGCAGCGGTCATAGGCACTTGGTCCTCACTGGCAACACCAAGGTGAGCCTGGTTGGCACGACGCATTTGCGCATTGAGAGCGGCCGAACGAAGATCAAATGAGTTACTGGTCGGGCCGGCGGAGACAGGCGGATTGTGACCAAGGCTAGGGCGCCTGACCTGATTTTGAAACTGAGTCTGCTGCTGCTGTTGGCGCTTGGCTTGGGCTTGGGCGATCAATTCAGCCTGCATCTGTTGCGCCTGAATAGCCTGTTGACAACGATCAATCAGACGACTCGTAAGATGCATGCAGTGTACATACCTGGATCCTCATCATTTCGAGCTGGAGCATTTGCATCTGTAAGGCCTGATTCTGCAGTTGGGCGTTGGGGTTGAAAGCAGTGCCAGGGCTAAAGGGGGCAGAGTTGGGGTTCAGACCGCGGGGGGCCATCTGCTGAGCAGAAAAGCGGTTGTTCTGGCCATCGACGGCAGCAGTCATGGGCATCTGAGGGGCGAAATAGATGTTCTGGGAGGGCATATCTGGGAGCTGGTTGTCCGGCTCGTCCAACGAGCTTGGGAGGTGGTGCTGGGAATGGAAGCGAGAAACATTGAGAGAAGCAGCTGGTGCAGCAGAATGATGGATGGATGCAGAGGTAGATCTGACGCCGCCGGTACGAAGACCGGAGAGAAGAGAGGCGCGGTGGGTCGTCGGGGCTGGGGTAGTAGTCATGCTGGGATAGATAAACACTTAATTAAGTGGAATGGCGGGAAGAGTACAATGGGGAAAGAGACGGGCGGGCAAAAGAGAAGAGGAATAGAAGATTTTTTGTATAATAAGACTAGAAGAGAAGATAAGAGAAAGACGGAGGATGGAAGCAAGTGAACGCCAACACCATCGTAATCACAGCCCTTTCCCACAGATCACGTGTTCACAGATACTTCTTTGCACTCGCCCGCACGCGCCCATCGAACACCCCGCTCCCAATTCGAGTGTGTGCCGTGTGGAACGGGTTCAACATCGTCTGCGTCCTCAGCTGCGTTCACGCAACCACAACCACTCACTCACCTTCACATACAGCTCCCACACCTCCATAAAGAACTGCCGGATCCCCTCGTCGTTCTTGCCCTCGTGCAGCAGCACAAACTTCATGTCTAGATCGCGTCAGCCCAGCTCACATCCCACACAGCCAACCTCACTTCCCGGCGTGACGAACGCAGACACTGTCCACTCGTTGAACTTGTCCACTCCCTTGAGATACCTGCTTATGTCAGGTGGTGTGATCCGCGTGAACGGAGCAGAACAGAACGCCCTACATGGTGTTCTCTTTCCGCATGACATCCTCAATCATGTCCAAGCTCGCATTTGCTATCATCTGAATTACATGTCGATCCTGCCCACCCCCCATCCTCACAGCGCCCCCCGATGTGTGATGTGTCACGCTCGATGCCCCAGAAAGCGCCGTGAGTGTACCCGCGAAAGCCGACGTCGACCAGTTCGGCAGGTTCGATGATAGTGGCGACGCCGCGCTTTGCACCGGCTTTGAAGAGTAATGGGTAAGCGTATATAGCGGTGTATCCGACGGTGAGAGCAGGAACAGATGGTGCGACATGGCGTACGACCTTTGCACAAACCATGCCGATCGAACGCGTAACACATTAAACATATACAAATCATCCGATATAGTCACGTGCAGTAAATGTCCTCTTTCTTCCATCGTGCACTCGGACGCACTCTGAACTATTCTGTGCATGTACGCCCGCTACAATGCAGTCGTAGACCTCCTTTCTTGAGTTCCACAGTACTGCACCGGTTGAAACCGCAGTCACAGCTCCGGTTCTTCACATCAACAACGCCCAAGGCTCGAGGCCGGCCATACCCTCATAGACCATACCAAGGCTATCAAAAACCGCCTTTCCTTGGCTTCCTTGATCGTATACCACAAAATACGGTTTTCTGGGGGATTATCGCCATTAATGGTGCTGTATTCGTCATGTGGTTTTTGACCAAACAGCGTGCGGTTCGTCAGTTACACAATCTCTTCTATCCCCCCCTCTCATCCCTCCGTAGCTATCCGAAGGTGTAGTAGGGCCATACTACTGGATGTTGAAGAACTTTCGAAATAGCTGGCAGAATTTTTCCGGAGGTCGATTGTAAGTTTTCATGTCTTGACAAGCGCCTTAATAAAACTCAATCCATAACCAGCTGGACGCTTATTACCTCGGCTTTCTCCCATGAGGACTTTGGTCACATCTTGTTTAACGGATGCACATTCTACTTTATGGCCAAACCTGTACTCGAAGGTCTCGGCACCCGCAAATTCTTATTCCTTTACACGGGAGGTGTGTAACCCTTTTTACGTACAATAACAATATCTAACCTCAGCGTTGTTGTAGGAGCATTAATTACCTGCCTGGTCAGTATGGGGTGGCATAATCTCGTCAAGCACCAGGATGCCTCATCAATGGGCGCGAGTGGTCAGCTATCATCATTCTCCATCAGCACAATCGATCTCATCTAGCATGTTCTCAGGTGCAATTTACTCTATCATTTCCTTTTTAGCTTGTATGGCTCCAAAAATGACTTTTCAGCTGTATGGCATCATCCCTGTTCCTGCTTGGCTTGTTGTCTCTGGCATCTTTGCTTATGACACATACTCAGCTATGTATAACAAGGCAAGTTTCCTTCGTTGTTGTTCTATGCATGTGTCTTACTTGTCAATACGCTTGATTTAAAGCGACCTGAAACAGATACTGCTGGTCATGTAGGCGGCCTTTTGTTTGGCATTGCATACGCTCTCGCTGGCCGATTCAGGATATTCTAAGTACATATTTACTTCGACCTATTACACCCCAAATATACGTTATAAAACAACGCAATTATCTGCTTGGACATGATAGAGCAACAGTTATCATACACTGAGAGTTTTTCAAATGATAAGAGGGGGGTATTCTGGTTCAAAGGTCTATGGGAAAGTAGCGAGGACCGCAGACGTAGGTTTAAAAGGAGTGCTGGTGCGGGTATCCAGGCGGCTGATTTCCTTTTGCAACTTGACCATGCCAGAAGAGCTGGTAGCCGCCGTGAGCCCCCGCGCGCCGTGCTTATCAAACAGGTACGTAAGAAGGTTCTTCTTCTCATCGGCAAGTTCGTCTAGCAGCACGAAGAGATGCGTCTCATCGCGCAGAACGAGCTGCGCAGCAATAATCACCGCAGCGGCAGATTCGCGTACAATCAGAGATGACTTATCGTTCAATGACTGTGGAACAGGTGAAAAGCAGGCAATCCTGGCGAAAGAATGACACGCACCGATATTAGCGTTCCCTTAAGACGCGGAAGTTCCTCCTCTGCAATTTCAGCTGGGAGACGCAGGATGAACTTCCCCAGTGCAATAAGGCCAAACGCATACGATGTGGACTTGACATCGTCATCTGACGTCGCAGGCCTAGGTTCAGCGAAGAATGTACGTAGGCTGGCATGCATCGTCGTAAGACCATAGACAGGTTCAATGCTTGTAGTAAGAGCATCTCGGATGGTGCTGGTGGCTTCCAAAACCTATCGGAAAGTTCAGAAACAAGTCTGATAATGTCCAAAAGATCGTACGTTGAGTTTATTGCAATAACGTACTCGCAGGAGCACTGAGAAGAGATCGGACTCTCTGCCCTCTAGGTAGGGACCCTGATTCTCTATAAGCTCCCAGAGAAGTATTAATCCATATTCAACCTCCTCCTCAGGCTAGAATGTTTTGTAAGATACCTTGGGACTAAAGTTACACGAAAAAGCTTACCTTGGGAGATTCGAGGAACTGGATAAGCGCGCCAAAAAGGCGTTCAAAATTTTTTTCAGCCTCCCAAAGATCAGCATGGAGAGATGGCAGAGACCGTGATTCGGAAAAAGGTGAAGGACTGTTTAGCACACCCTTACCAGGGCTAAGAGGTGAATTTGCATCGGACACAGGGTTTTCAATCGAGAACAACGCCAATTTCTGGAGACCATGAATACCTAGTTCGCCATCCACCAATTCTGTGACGTAGCTTTGAAGCTCTTTTACTTTGTCTGTTGACCGAATTGCTCGGAGAGGCGTGCCCTGTGAAACCACTTTCAAGACATGAGAATAATGCCCGGTTTCACAGAAGCATAACTTACAAGCTTTCCTTTTCAACCACCAACCCGTCTCATGCTTCTTGCCCTGCAGCACATCTATCAAGGAAGATGACTGGCCGTTACGAACCGGACTATCCTGGAACATAGCCGCCTGCCTCAAGATAGCTGCGTTCCTATTTATGGGGGTGGCCGGAGGCATGGTGCGGTTCTGAGCAAGAGGAAGTGACATCAGCTTGTCCTTGGAAGTGGTTTTAGAAGGCCCATTGGTGCTACGAACTAAAAGAGAGAATGGGAGTGTTGAATGATGTAAGCTCTCTTCCTCTGGGTCTACTAATTCCAACAACCGTTCTGCGGCACTTTCTGCTTGCTCTGCTCGCGCACGAAGGGCATCTTCAACCACATGACGGTCGGCAGCCATGTCCACTACGGAGCCGGAGGACAGAGCATTAGAATCAACAGTCGGTTTAGAATCAACGGAACAAGGCGATGCTGAGTCATTATTAACAGTCTTTGTTTGCGGGGTCACGGGAGGGTATACCTCGAAAGGAGTGGAAAACGAGATGAGATTTACGGAATGATCTCCATCGGAGTCACTGTCTGGAATGGGCACAATTTGCGCTCTCATCAGAGACTCATCGTCATCTTCCGCCATTTGAAGAGACAGTCTCGAACGTCTGGCGGGGATGGGCACGGCAGCTGTGCGTCCGGCGCCGTTAGCGTTGCGAGCGCCGGGCGAGATGTGTCTTGACGAAGGTGGCGATGATTGTAACGCCTTACGTACAGTAGTTGGTCGATTCGTCGATGTGGCACTTGTAGCAAGGGGAGATGAAGCTCGACGCCGGAAGTTGCTGGGTGAAGGAGGAGACGCGGCTACTCCCGAATTATTAGAACCGCTGGACGGTGAGCGCGAATGGGAAGATGGCACACCTGTGCCGCTCACGGAACGGGATACGGTTCCCGAAATAGTACGAGGTCTTCCTGGCGTCGTAGGAACGGGAGGAGATACAGATACTCTGAGAGGGGACGATGGACGAACAACTGACGACCTAGGAGAAGTCGCTGGAGAAACGGGACGTTGTACAGGAGGTACATGGGAACCAGAGGTTGCTTGATGGCGAAGGGTGGGGGGTGCAGTTGCAATGGCTTTTGCCTTGGCCCTGCTGGCCGCAATAGTAGCAGCGAGTGACTTCTTCACCTTTGGAGTGGTAGGCGGTAAATTTGTTAGTAGTTCGGGCTTGGGACAGAGCTTTTCAACTTGCTTGCGGGCATTCGGATCTAGGCTTTCCAGAATCAACAGACCTTGCTCGGGCCAGACATCTTCGAAAACCCAGAACAGAACACGTGCATTCTCTCGTACAGCTGGATTAACATCGTTCAGGGCTTTTTTGAGTAATTTTTCAAGTATCTCCAGTCCATTCGTACTTTCAATGACGTGTTTGGAGCGATGACCGTGGACATCAACGTATTTCCTTACATGGCCAACGACGAATGTTCGCGCTTGCACGGTTTTCTCTTGCATGGTATTCCATAGAAGCGGAAGAACGATACGAGGTTGGGCAGAGGCGTGTGCTATTATAGTTGTCACTGACGCTTGAGACTGTTGGGCAGTGATTTTCTTTGTAAGACCCGCCATTTTTAAGAGGTTAGTCAACAGAGTCTCGCAGAATGAATCAATTGATGATCCAAGCGCCACTGCCAAATCACTGTAGAGCAACGAAGTATTGACCGAGACGGTTGTTCGAAGACTGACAAGCTGCGAAAGGAAGGATTTGTATCGTCATGAAACAAAGCGATGGGCAAAGACGTACTGTCTTCAGCGACCACTGGATAAATCCATCTTTTAATGAAACAAGGAACGTATCTGGATAACGTAGATGTACGTCTCCCTTCAGCATTCCACGTACTCGAAGAATTGCTTGCTCTCGAACAGCCCAATTATGCTCTGTTTCTTTCCCCTGTACAATTTGTTGAAGTTTTTACTTGTGTAGAGCACAATATGGACTTGCCTCAAATGACTTCGACATGGCAGCAAACTCGTTTTCCAAGTCCCTTATTGATGCGATCTAGCAAAGGGATTGAGTTGCAACCAGGGAATAATTCATAGAAGAAACAAAAACCTACATATACAGGTTGAATATCGGCAGATTCATTCGTAGGCGTTTGGGGAGCCGTTGGACCCGTCAAAGGAGGACTCGTTGTTGCGCGACTACTAGGCCGCGATATATCCTTCACGTTCCCCTGACTAACACTCCGCGAAACCCCCTCTGCTTGGCTTCCTGCTGTTGGTCTTCGCCCCTGAAGCATAAGACTCGGGGGTATATACTCTTTTGGTTTCGTATTAGACGCGTCTCCATTCTCTGGGCCTTCATAACTTTGAGTACTGTTATTGACTGATGCGCCAAGAAGCTTCGAAAGGACTCCTTCAACAATAGTTTTCCGAACGTTTTTTTTCGTCATTTCTTTTTTGAGATCAGCGCGTGCACCATCCGTTACACCTGGACCTGTGAATAGCTCGATAACTGATTGTCGGGCACAATCCCGTACGTGTGCATCAGTGTCTTCCAGGCAACCAACGAGTAAGGAGAGATAGGGACGGATTGGAAATTGATGGTGGGCGCGTCTGATATGCACCAACGTCAGGATGGACTGCTCATGTTGTCAACACAGGTTCGACTTCTATCCTCATTATAATCATACCTGTTCACGAACTTTCCAAACCTTGCTTCCCAACCCTCCTTCTCTGACAAACCGTTCGAACATCGCGAGAGGCGTTTCAGGACCCTTGTCTTTTGATTTCGATGACATTACGCTTCCACTTCCTGTCCGAAAGGCAAGTCCTCCCATAATCACTAAAGATTCTCGTGCCTTGAGCTGAGCTTTCTCTTTGTCTCCCAGCCGATCAATTACACCACCAGCAGGCAGGAACGTATTAAGTACTTGACGTAGTGTCACCACATCTACCACGCCAGAGGGGTTCACGGAAGACGTTGAAGATGAGGGAGATCGAGGCCGGGTGCTTGAAGCCTGCAAAGAACCCACTGGTCGTGAAAGAAGTAGAGGGAGGAGAGGAGGCAAGGCGGCCAGCGTGGCGGTCGTTAAGTGTTGGTTAGGTATTCGCAAACATGCCTTCAAGACACTGAGTAAACCATCTGAGTCATTAATCTGTTGTGTTCACGTTCTAAACATCCTGATATTTGTTGAAAGAGGCTTATATCACCTCTATTCCACCTTCAAAAGCGACCTGCATTTTTGAGAGTGCGTCAACTTTAACATCAACATCTATAAACGGAAAGATCATGCTCGCGGTTCAATTGTAGAAAGAAAAACCAACCATTGCTTTTGCACTGGTTAATGAGCCGCTCGAGTCCGTCCGAGGCCATGGAGGACGGTGAAGCAGGGACACTCACAACTTTGAATTATGGAGAGCCGAGACTTATGATGGATACATGTGCCCAATCGGAGATCAACTTGAAGTGCGATCTACATGCACGTGAAGTACTTTTCACTCGAGTAGTTGTTAGAATTATGTCTCCCCAAGTGCTTAATTCGCTTGCACCTTCATACACAACAATCTTACAACATCAAGACATGAAAACGGCTGGTTATGGGGGATTGGGTGAAGTGCAAGCTACCCTGAGAAGACCTTTACGTCCTCGTCGTGCCCCTGGAACTGCCGCCACAGACTTTCATAACGGATACAATTTAAAAGATAAGGGGTAAAAGCACTGGTGCCTGTTGGAAGAAAAGGACACCTACCACCAATGCCGAGTAGCTTGAAAGATAAGCGCTTGGTTAACTAAACTTGGTCTTCGCGTTCTTAAAGCTGGCTGCCACATTTGGTAAGGGAACAGAACCGTTAGGTGCCATTGTGGGGTGATTCCCATAATGCTGTCTAGGATCCTGCCACTTTGGTGGCGGGTATGTTGGAAGTCCAATTGGACGAAATTGAAAGAACCCTCTCCGCCCGAAATTTCACAACTTGGATGAGCTGTAGGGATTCGAGGCCCTACCTGGGTTTACTCAGAAATCGGACGAAGTTGAGACTGAGAAGGTCAAGCAATATAAGCTGTGGATGTATTGTTCGGCATGACAGGAGACATACTATTTGGGCAGCGCAGGAATAAATGATCTTATTCACAGCGGCATTGCAAACAACCTATGATAGTTAAATCGAGATTATACCTGTAATTGGACCAGTGTTACCTCGGCAAAACTCCTTTTACGTGAGCTTTTGGCTTTCAAGGATACCCAACAATCGTGCTCGCGTTCAAGGGTCACTTCTTGTTGGCACTCTTTACACCACAGGCAAAAGCAAACTGGCGAAGGGCAACTCAAAATCTTCGTCTCTTGATGTTCTTTTCGGCTAACATGTAGAACTGTTTGACACCTATATAGCATCGCGTGAGCACGAAAATGAGACGTTAAAAGAGTTACATCAACTTTGGGCAGTGTATAAGATCAAAGGGACCCTTGGCCTGCAACTTCTCAAACGCTCGATAATCTTCCTTTGTAATACCAATCTGCTTGACAATTTTTTCATCAATGGCTGCCAAAGAAAGGTTATTAAGTTTTACACGCCAAGTACAGATAGGAAGAGCTCACAACCAGATGTCGGAAAGGACTTATTGAATGCCACGCACAGAGGACATGATATTGGGAAACAGTCTTGACGTAGGGATGACGAGACGTATTTCCTCAAACAATTCTTGCAAAGCCAATGGTAGCATACTGAAAGTTTCGAACAAGGAGATGATATTGAATTATATATGTCGCTCTTTTCAGACTAGCGTTCGTCTTCTTTTTTCAAATTCTCCTGAAGCTGAACAGCACGACAACAGTCGTAATCATGTTCAATCTGTCTTCGTGTTCTGAAGCCTGATGCACTTGAAAACTTTTCGTTGGCAGGTTTGTCCCAGCCGTTACTACGAAAGCTCGTTTTATCTGTATTCTGTCCGGCACCGTAGGGTTCTTCAGAACTATATTTGGGAGAACTTGACGAAAGATTATTTCTCCAAGGGCCTCTAGTTGTGACATTTCAAGATTGAATCCGTGAATGGCCCTGCACATATGTGCGCATATTTGCGCACATACCTGTCACCATTGCTTTTTGGCCGGAACCCAACCACGGGTTTCCTCGAGTGGTTCAATAAACCTATAATTGACCGTTTTTAATTCGGCCCTCAAGGACGAGATTGTGGCCTTTGAAGCAGCCAGCTCCGTAGTGAGCGCCAAAATCGTCATGCTGGCCTCGAGTAGGGATTGAGCCAAAGCGAAGTCACCCTTAGTAGAAGGCTTTGGAACTACTATATACCCACAGAATTGTCTGATGAGATCCATCTGAGAACCAAAATTATCTTTTGCCGTCAGAGTGGTCTCGTCGATTCAGAATAAGCGAGACAGATAATGTGCAGTAGCCTCAATGGACGAACTGAAGATGAAACCAGCACCATTTGGATGGTTTGAGCGGATATGAGAATCAAACACAAGGAATACATCTCCTTTTGGTGTTGGCAGTTTCATACAGGCCACAATCTCGGGAGGTTTAGTGATTATCACAGCCGACAGGTGTTCGTCCCAAGTAACAGAAGTTAATTGCACGTCCTTCGCTCACTGTAAAAGCGTCCGAAAACTCGCCAGCCAGTCCACATGACTCGTAGAAGGTTTCCAGGAGCTTGACAGAGTTACTGAAGTAAGGAACTTTAAGGATGTCTTCCACGTCCAGATGAGAAGGATCGGTCCAAGATTCACATATCGAAGTTATTTCCTATGAAAATTTGTCACAACAGCAGACTTTGAGTCGCCTATTGTCGAGTTGAAGATCCCTTGCTTACCTCGGCACCCTGACGAGAAGATAGCCAACGAATCAAATCTTCACCCCTGATACCATCATTTTGCTTTTCAAATGTAAGGCGGACGCAATGCGACGCTGCTAACCACAAGCTGAGTGCCCTGCAGAGGGAGGGCGAATGGCGATTATATTGACTGAGACCATCATGTGAAACAAGTAGTTGTTTGCCCTTGAAAACTTGGCTGATGTCACCGATGTCATCACTTTCAATGCCAGTGGTCGCTCGTGGGCCGCTCATCGCGGGAGGTCGATGACAACGGTCTGGTGTCCGTTTCTGAATCAGAAACGTAAGGCGCTTCCATATCACCCCATCGATAAGTACCTATGCAAGCGCCAGAGTCGTGATTTCCAAGGTCAGTGGAGGAGTTCGCCAAGCCGAGCCTGAGATGAGCCGAGCCTTTTGATGGGCTTTCCTTGACAAAAGCCCTTGAGCCAATCTGCCTCCATGTACAGAAAGGATAGATAACACGCAAATATTCCCACAAAACTGTCAAAAGCTAAATGTGCAACATAGTTGGATCATTTCAACTATTTTTCCACAGAGCAGTAAATGAAACGTGCAGACACCATTGAAACATTTTTTCAGAGAAAATGGTGAGGAGGCTAAAGAGGAAGGAGAATATATTTGGTGATGATCATGATGACATTTGGTACAGATATTTAATTTGACCATTACCCACCTACAGGCCCAGGCTTGGTCTGCGCAAGGATTTTGGACCCAGTTCAATGTTTTAGATACCTTGCCTGACCCAAGCCCAGGCTTTTGAGCCGAGCCGGTCCTTGCAAATCACTCAGAGAAAAACTTAGCATCAAGTTCAAAGTAAGAGATCTAGTTATATTCGATGATCTACAAGCCACCCTTGGTTTGCTAGTTTGAACTCAGATATTGTCCTCCTTCCATCGTTCTTTGAAGAGTTTAAATACAAGCCAAATCAATAGTCCCACCCAGAAAATCTCCCGTGCTGTCCTCCCCTCCGTTCAATATCAAACCTTCTTATCTGAGTGTCCAAGAGATTTTCCTGGCTGCAGATGATCGCGCAAACGCTGTTTCTGAACCGGGACATGGATAAGTTAGAAATCAAATATCTGAATGTTCCGCACTAGAACTTTGAGTTCCGGGAAACCACCTTCTACCTTCCGATCCCATAATAAAAAGGGAGGCTGAGAAGGTATAGACAACCATACACGGAAGCGACCAGCAGTCTCCTCAGAATTAAGAGGGATCAAAGTCACAGATCCCAACGCCGGCGACGGGAAGGTAAGGAGCAGTTCAGTCTGTGTCCAGCTTGCTCGATGAAGCCTACACGAAGCATGAGGCAAGGTAAGAACTAACGTTCCTTGAGACTGACCATCGGCACTGAATCAGGTCAAATACAGTCAGAACAGGCTGGAAGATCTGGAGAAGGTTCATCGCACTCTGTCGCAGAACTCGATTGTAACATTGGGTACGGACAGTGTTTCGGGAAACGCAAAAGTAGACACATGAACAGTATTCAAATTCAAAGTTTCAGAGGTCTCCCCTTTTTGGGGAAGAGGGCAAGCATTCGACATGGACATGATAGTACGAAGCAATCAAGTTGGACATGTGATCAGGGTCCGAACGCGTCATTTGTATACAGTGGACGCGTTGTTTAATTCAGCGGACGACGCATGCGGCCTCGTCGTTTCTGTTGTATATGACCGTCGACGTTATTATGGAAGACACACACGAGGTTGAAGCGCCAACAAAGATGCAGAAGATGACTTCAAAATGGACAGTACATGGTACGCTAGCGGACATTCTGATCCTTTGGCAAGTTGTCACTCACTCAAAACCGTGCACTTCGAAATTTCGAAGTCGAAGTGCGCCTCAAACCCAGAGCTGCAGCACGGTTTGATTCTGTCAGAAACTCCGTGGATGCATATATCAAGACTTTTGAGCGCATCAGCCTTCCTTCAACTCTAGATGGCTGGCAAGACGTCCCAGAACTCGTCTCATCGGTAGATAAAATATCTGTTTCCGAGTCCGCATGTCCGTCGCATACTCTGACCCTGGAAGATGTGGTACTTCAAATCCACGTTTATCAACCGTCAGATTCGGACTCTTTCGAAGAATTCTCAAATAGTGCTGGGGTAAGAGATGACGATGACGATACGATGGCGGCCAGTGTTTGCGAATTGCCAAACAGTACTTGGGAAGGGCTATGGGACTCGCTGATATATGCGGATGATATCAAGTTGAAACTCTTGGACTACATACATGCTACATTGGTTCTGAGTGACGCCAATGTCGATTGTGAGTCGAAAATAGTTTCATTGGTGTATTCTCATTGTCAGTCCAGTCAACCTCGTTTCTTGGAACCGTGTGGTTCTGTTGCATGGTCCCCCTGGAACGGGAAAAACCTCTCTATGTCGCGCCTTAGCGCAAAAGTTGTCTATCCGCCTCTCTCACCGGCAAGTCGTGATTTAGTCCTTGTAGCATTATGCGAAGTATCGACTTATTTCATTCAGTTACTCGCATGCTCGTTTACTCGAGATTAATTCCCACTCTCTTTTTTCCAAGTGGTTCTCTGAATCCGGGAAGCTCGTACAGCGTCTCTTCAATAGCATTACTGAATTGGTTGATGAAGAAGACGCATTCTTAGTGGTTTTGATTGGTATGTTTTCTCGTTTCTGAAGGATGGGAGCTTGACCCTGTTGAATAGATGAGGTTGAATCTTTGACGGCTGCCCGAGCAGGTGCGATGGCTGGAACAGAGCCATCTGACGGTCTAAGGGTTTGGATTTCATCCAATCGCCCATGCCAAATTCGCTCACCGATCTCAGGTTGTTAACGCACTGCTAACACAGCTCGACAAATTGAGGCATCGTAAAAACGTGCTAATCATGTCAACAAGTAATCTTGCGAAAGCCATCGGTACTTAGACCCTCTCTGGAAGCGCTGCTGCTACTGATCAAGTCCAAATCACAGACAGCGCATTCGTGGATCGTGCAGACATCGTGCAATATGTTGACCTGCCCTCGCGCGACGCCATCTACGAAATATTGCGCACCTGCTTGTGTGAGATCGTGACAAAGGGAATAGTCGCGTCTATTGGAAGTCCAGGGATTTTAACATGATTTACGAAGTCAAACTGATTTCCATGCATTTAGAACGTGCCTACTCTTCGGCAAGCCCACATTTTTGAGGCTACAACCAAAGCGACGTCTTCGCTTAACCTTATTTCGAACGACGATCCACACTCCAAATCAAAGTCCGTTGCCTTAAGATTGTTAGCCCTTGCAGCACAATGCAAGGTGAGTTTGATGTTCCTATCGTCTTCCTCGTAGACGTTGTCAACTTCCGTCCATGTCAGGTACATAGTTTGTCAGGACGCGCTCTTCGCCGCCTTCCGGTCCTAGCACTCGCCCGTTACATTGGCATTGGGATTGTACATAGTGTTAGTACTGGTTCAAATGCCTCGACTCTCAGCAAAGCACAACCAGGTCCTAGTCCCAATGGAGGTACAGATGTTGATGCGTGGCTAGATGGCATGGAGAGAGTTGTCCAAGACCAAACCAAGGAGCTACAGCGACTAAACTGAAGGAAGACGCTATGATGTTTTCTTAAAAACCTCTTAATCTCCCTTTCTGTTTTTATACTACCAGCGTACATATGTATCTGACACACTTCTACGGACCAGAAATGGAGCCAATGAAACATCCTCTTGAAGATATTAATCAGTATGATGTAACCGATATCAATATCATATGAAGAGCAGGAAACCTCGGCTGCAATCGTCCTGGCCCGCTGGCCAAACAAAGGTGCAGGGCGCTGAAGCGGACAATCCTCGTGACCAGAACATCTCAGCTTCAGACCTTGCATTCAAGTCGGGGAACAAACGAAAATCTGGAGGTACACAGTCAGGGTCAATTATAGCCAGACTGAAAATGGAAAATCACAATACCTCAGCCTTAGTTTGGGTTACCGCTGAGTAGAGACCAGATGTCCGAGGACACCTTGGGGCACCTCAGTCTTTGTTACCCGATTACTCTGGAAGAAAGATGGTGGCGGACGACCTCTGGCAGCCATCATAGTAGCTGGTCGTCGAGGTGGATCCATTTGTGTCCCTTGTCTGAAACCCACGCGCTTGATCCATTCCTCCCTAGATACTTTTCGCCGGATGTTTTCATCCGCTAGATAGATATCCTTGTCTTCCCATACGCGGCGCCCCAAAGCTTCCTTGACGCGTTGTGTGTTCCGGCCGAGTGTGTATTCAACATGCTTCGAAAATTCCTCGAGTTCAGCGATGTCACGTTCAAGAACGCGTATATGGAGATCGATGTCAAGAAGTTTGACTGGCTCTTTAGAAGAGGGCGGCGGTAATGGCGGTAAAGAGTCGATGTCAAGTTCAAAGATGTTTGTCTCCTGCGGTCTATTGCGACGACTCCGCTCTATGAGCGAGAGAGGCGGATTGTCTTGTGGGGAATCGGTAACTGTGTTAGAGATTGGTATGCTGGTGGTTGATGTATCTGCAGTCAGTGTGTCGGCAGAGAGTGGGTCGACAACGGATGTGACCACAGCAGATGAAACGGAGGATTGGTTTGGTTGCTGATTTTCTCTGGTGGCCTTTCTCTTTCTCGACTCTGCTTGGGCTTCCTCCCTTGCCTGCCTCTTTTCGACCTTTTCCCGATACTTGATATAATACTCAAGGTTATACCTTTTGAGCTTCAACACACCAGGAAGTTTTCGCGTTAACCAACGGTTCAAGGTGAGATTCTTCATGCGGTTACTCAACCCAAGAATGGGGAGGAGCGTGCCACGGTTGACCGAGATCCTAGGAGCAGGGATTTCATCGCTTTTTTTTTTTATTTTTGTCTTTGTAACCCGATCCTTTTGGCGATCCCAATATATAGCTTCTCTGGCGTAGTGTCGGGCAAGTGTTGCATGGCCAGCCCAGCACAAGTGCCGAATGAGCATGATATAAGACGTTGTATTGGGTAACGCATGGGGCGGGATCCAAGTGGGGCATGGAGGGTTAGTAACACTGAAATCGTCGTCATCGTCAAATGAGGAGAACATATGGTCCTTAGCACGGGGTAAAGGCTGCGTGAGGACCTCAAATGCCTGAACAAGTTTGGAAACGTTGCCTATTCGCCCAAGAACATCGATTGTCGTATTCAGAGCCGCTGTAGTAAATGGCTGTTGCGTCGGGGTTCTGTTGTCTGCTGGAGCTTCGATACCAAGGTCCGATGTAATAGTTTGAGAGCCCAGAAACTCCAATGGCGGGCAATCTGGGGTTGACAAGTCGATTCCATATCCCCATTTCATCAATTCCTCAAACGTCTCCATATCCAATGTTTCCTTGAGGATTCGAATGGTCAAATCGAGGTTAGTGGAGGTGAAGGCAATGCGACGGTTCCGCATTTCCTGAACGAGGTCGAACATCATTCTACGAGATTGCTCTGACCTAGTTTCTGCTTTATTTATCGAAACAGGAAGGGTCATGCGATAGGCAATAGCCTGGAGGCATAAACTGAAGGTCTTGGGTTGAGGCTTGATGCCAGCCTGTATAAGTTCCTTGTATACGTGCATGACGCCAATGTCATTACCAACGGCAGCGAATTGATCTAGAATGAAATGGTAATCATCCAAGTCAGGCCTGGCGTTACTGGCACGGATGTTCCGGATTATGGTATGGAAGCGGCCTTCGTGTACGTGACGAACCGATGACGACTTCCCTGCGGCCAAACGCTTGCCTACGCTTACTCGATGTTGAGCACTTGAGGCAGTGCATTGCCTCAGAACATGTTGGTGAACCTCCAAAGGCAATTTCTCGAATCCCATGACATTGAGAAGATCACTGTAATCTGTCCACACGCGAGACGGACTGGCACCCCGTAGTAATGAGTCTCTGAGGTCGTTGAACTTCTGTTCGCGTATATACGCCTGAGGCGATGATTCCGAGAAAGGTACGGCATTGAGAAGGGTCGAGGAAGGACGCGACGACGAGGGACGCGAGGAGGCTCTGTGGAAATGGCGGGGGGCTGCACGGGTTATTGACTGGATTGCGGGGCCGAGAGCATGATATGGGCGACCACAGGTGGGCATTTAAAAATGACCACGACACGAAAGACTCCGAGAGGAACTGACCTCAAAAATTCTCCGCACGTGCTCACATGACACTCAGAAACCACAATTGCAACAACCCGACTGATCATGAAATCTATTTAGATGGCATCGTCCAGGTCTACTCACAACCAATTACAACCGAGGATAAGTATGTAGTTGGATTCAAGCCCGTAATTGCACCATACGTACACGGAATTACACCTACGAATTGTGCAACTACGAATACCGCGCTACAGGAAAAAAAAGGACAGTTAAGTACAACATCGTACACCCGGCCCACGGCATCAAAAGTATGATTATGTTCGCGTTGATTCTAACGTTTCCATGGACGTTATACTGTTCCCGCGAATGACCTACATTTAAAGATCAGTATGAAACGAAGTATTGACGGACCTGGAAACTTACAACTGTGCCAATGGGATGTTTTTGAGCGGCAATTGTCTCTTCCATCGAGTCATCCAACACCAGATTCAAGAAAAGATCGTAGCCACGGAGGACACCGCTGACTTTGCGTCCACCCTGGAGGTGGATGAAGAGTTTCTTGTCCATGAACTGACATTCCAAATTTTAAGAAAAGGCGCCTGAGATATCTGTCAAAGACCAACCTTTTTGAGCTCGGGCTGAGAAGCTTTCGACATGATGGCGTACGCGGTAGCGAAGTGGAAGGAGGAACACTGCTTTGTTGTGTTTGGCAAATCCAAGTAGGTAACCACTCAACACGTTCAACCCTCTTTTGCCCCCTTCACCCAGTTCTTTTTACGTCGAACACCAATATTCTCCCCATATCATCTGCTTCCTCTCTTAAATGGCTGCCCCTACCCCTAAACAGCGTCTGTCAAGCACACCTGGCCCTTCAGCGCCATCGTGGTCCCGATCTGGTGAACCAGGCTCTGGCTCAAGCAGAGGTGGAAGAGGGCGTGGCTCAGGAAGAAGTCATGGTGGCCGTAGTAGTCGTGGAGGCCCTCGAGAAACCAAACAAATAGGAGCTGAATATAGCAGCGACAAACCCAACCTCACGTTCACGTCGAACCCTGGCCCTACTCCGTCTGCGAAGCCTGGCGCTTTGGCAACCGAAAAAATTCCTGTTGTCTCGAATTCATCCCCTTCTGTGCCAGCAAGAAGGAATTCACGTCAAGTGTCTCGCTCCATTCCTGCAGTTGCAGCCACTCCTGCCGGCACAAATATTCCTAGCAAAAGTTCGTCCAAGTCAAGTCGGAGGCGTCGTTCGCAAACGGGAAAATCTGTCCCGACATTGACTAAGGTCAATAATGTGCTCTCTCCCATAAGCTCCGTCCCTCATATCGCATCGACCAAGGACGTTCCACCCCAACTGACTAGCAATTCTACTGACGAACACACTGGTACTCTACTTAAACGTGTAGGCGCGGTTAACGTGGATGATCGGCCACATACGCCAGGAAGTCATATAGATTGGGCTGGCGATGACGACGATAGCCTGCCTGATCTTGACGATTGGGGTATCACCTCCGTTAAAGTTCCGACTGAAAATGGGTTGATCTCTCCACTCGGTGTCAGCGGCTTGAGGCCACTACCTGAGATGGTCACAGACGTCGGGACTTCTTCCCCTCACCGGGAGACTCCTCAATCTACGAATGGTGCCATTTTCGATCAGAACAAACTTATCCCACATCAAGTTAAAAGCCCGAATAGCGGTATAGCAAACTTAGGTTAGTGTGAAATTTATCTTGACCGAAGGTTTTGTTGATCCATTACATGAAGATGACATTGTGGCGGCGCCCATAACCACAACTCAAGAACCTCTCGTCAGTGCTCCTGGATCGGCAAAGGTTTCTCTGTGTCCATCTTTACCCCCACGTGCGGCAAGCGTGATCAATCAAGATGGGGTAGTACTCGAGGATACACAGGTTACCGCAACTATTGCTAAAGTTGAGCGGGGACTACCTCCGTCCATCCACACCCCAAATGCAAGCGCAGATAAGGAAGACCCGTTCTCAAACTTACTCGCTCGTAAAGGTCTCGCTGCTTCGATTCATGCGCCACATCCAGCCGAGATCAAGGAGTCAAAATCGGTTCCTAGCGACATATCATTATATCCAAGAGCTTCACCCGAACATGGGACGCACAAACAATCTCACAATAATGGGCGTCCGCCTTCACATCCTCGAGCAGACAGTAACACTCGCCCATCTCGTTCAGGCTATAACACCCCTAGGGGTGGGCTATTTGCCGGAGGTAGTTATCATGCCCGTACCCATTCAACACCACCTACAGGCAGTCACACTCGTCGTTCACCTGCTCATCGCCCGGTGATTACTGGTGATGCCCTTTCACTGCTTGCGAAAACGATAGGCGGTAAGACTTCCTCACCTGCCAGGGTACCCGCCATTAGTGCGGCGCAAGAATAAAGCCGTTTGCTCTGCTCTGATTTCTCCACAATCTCTCTCATATTATCAAAATATACTGCGGAGAGATCCCCTGATATACCCTCTTTTCTGTAAACTTGGATCTCACCTGGATATTATTCTGTGTATCATCTATCACCTGGATGTAAAGATATTGACGAACGCTACGAAGTTTTATTTACTGTGCTGCTTTTTTTCTTTCACAATACACGAGCTTCATTATGGTATCTTAAGGCGCTAATAGTACAATAGTGAAGATAACTAGCCTGAACTGAAGTATGAAAGTTCTAATCCAATGGCTTTTATTGGTTTGGACCGGCTTGAGAAGTCAGACACGATCCCAAGACTGACGAGCATATTCCGCAACCGACCTTCCCACATGAAAGAAATATCCTATATGGTATTGACGTTAGAAATCTATTGTGTTGACAAAGATATTCGTTAATTACGTTGCTAGTCGACGCGCGCGCCTTGACGACACCGTGCACTTCGTCTTTAAAGTCGATGCCAGTCGGACTAGCTATCTTGAACGATAAGGAGTCTACACTTGTGTTATAGTCTGTGTCTGGATCCACGGATGGGGAACGTCGTATCCACCACTCCGTGCCCATGGTCCACTCGCTCTCGAAACTGTAAACATTAAAATCGAACCGTGATGACAGACAAAGATCCCTGGAGACCTGAGCAGAGTAGGCTCCTGACATGTGCCCCAATATAGGATTAAAGAGTGCCGTTATTGTTGTCGGAGGTTGTGAGGGCTGTCCCTTGGCAGAAGAAAGCGACGATGATGGAAATGGTACCTGGAACGACGGTGGAGTGGCATCCGGAAGCGTAGTGAAACGCAGTCCGATTGATCCTGCGAAAGTCAGGTTTCAATAATTGCGCCAATGTGGAGAGATGAGAGGACTTGCCTCCTAAACTCTTTTCTTTCGCACTCACATAAATCTCAGCGCCAGCAGACACACGGCCTTTAAGACCACCCTCAACCGCATCTTCCTCATCAACACGTTTTAAACCTGCGCGAGTACCAATTGGTGAGTTGTCATCTGTTGAGTCGACCGGTAGCCCAAGCCTTCCGAAGTTGTGAAGAACACGGAAACCCCACATGCCATCCTCCGCACTGTAAGAATATTCCGTGCACCATTTGCCAACATCGTGCTGAAGGTTGAACATGAGATTGCTGACATCCCCACCCCGACCTGGGAGACTAGAAGAAGGGTGGGAAACAGCAGCAACCAGCGCCTGCAATGTAGGCGATATTCGCATTGAGTATAGAGCATCAAGCCTGCCTGAAGGTAGATATAAACGACCGTATAAAAGATAATCTAACATCTTTTTCAGCTGAGGTTCGAAGTTGATGAGAATGATGGCACACACCAAGAGTATCAACCCTCTCTCCGGCTAACCAGTTTTCATCCTTACCCTCTGGTTTCCGGGGTTGATCATAGACCTTAAACCTTTCAATCATGTCTTTGAACTGAACGTTCCCTGACCCCTTCACATCAAGGTCACAGGAGGTGAAGATGTATCCGACGGAGCCATTTAATGAGGGCATGGCAGTCATTGAATATGTGGTTCTGAACAACGAATTAGGAGACTTGGAAACTGATAAATGCAATCCCTTGGGGACCGTAAAATCAAGAACGGCTGAATATACATGAATAAGTAGATGCATTTCAGAAAAGCCAGAGTACTCACCATTAGAGGAACGCGTTAGGTTAGCGTACAGGTTATCTTCATTCCACCCCGTCGCTTTGTAGTAACTGCGGAGGACATAAGAGGCGAAGGGATGCATACAAGTATATGTACAAGACAAATAAGGACAACTCAGTCAGCCGATGCAGTGCATCATGCATCACTCATGACATGCATCGACTCCTATTACCTCAAGCGCGAGAACTTATACTTATAGGTAGGCTGCTTCAGAGCGTAGCATGGCAGGTTTCGAATAGACTAGTCAATATCTGATGCAGAATGACAAGTACATCAAGTCAAAATCGGAGCAAATTGTCTCAAGACAAATCAAGCTTCAAGTAGAACAATATCTCTGATAAAGACATTTGCTGCGCACAGCTGTGCACGGAATTTCAAGAAAATTGAATGTTATTTTGACACCTCAAGTACAAATTCAGTGGTCCCAAAAAAGGCGTGTAGTTTGCTTCTCGCTCCCGACAGAGTCATCACCTGGACCTTCCCACCATGACCAGAATTTGACAGGGTTTTCGCCTCCATTGGTCCTATGCAATGCCATGCATCGTTTTCGTCGACCAATCCGACTTGAAGGAGTAGTTTCTGCCGAAACTAAGATTAACATGTTAAAAGAACCTGCTTTCTTACCTTCGCTCGATATGATGCACCACTCAAAGTACTGCTGTACAAAGACATAAGCATGTTCTAATCTGGGATCGTCTTGTGCTTCGTGATTGTCAGTGTGATGTGATGTAGGGGACTTCACCATAGGCAATCGCAATTGCTCTAGCCGGGAGTCAAACAAAACAAAAGAGACATTCCTGGGGCGAGCAATCAATAATGCCTACAAGAGATGTGCTACACAGCTTACTTACCTTGATTGAGCGTTGTTCGACAGAAACGACGCACACGACAAAGCATGGGCAACCAACGAGAGGTAGGAAGATAGAGTCCAGCTTGGCCTGTCATAGTCATCTCGGTGAAGGTAAAATTACATAACTAAATATACGATACTGAGGAGCACTCACTGGTCAGGAAATATACAGAAGGTTCATGTAAGATAATGAGAAATGGTATGGCAGCAAACATAGTCTGGTTATTCAGCCATGCATCCGTTTCCGGATGCGGGCTGCGAGAAGCAGTCAACATTGAGAGAAGGTAACATAAATGGGCTGGGGAAGGTGGGTAGCTGAAGACTTTGAAGTTAGCAGCCGGAGCCTCGATGTTCAGTCAATGCCACCAACAAAAGCTGCACTCGAGACGATAAAGAGGTAGTGCTTCCATGACCGGAGTTCGCTTTGAGCCATTCATCGTTATATTGTTCAAGTGTGGCCTTTAGACTCTGACGAGACGAAGAAATAAGGATAATTTTGCCAGGTCCGACGAATCCAGAGATGGATGACAAGCACAAGTAGATTGGTGCTGAAGGATGATAGTCTCCGGTTATAAGTAGACTGCTGAAAGGAGGGAGAGATGGACCAGATTGAGGAAACAAAGAAGGCATAGACTAGTAACTTGACTTTTGAGAACCCGGAAACTCAATGATTGTAAACGTTTCTGAACACATTTTTCGGACAACCATATTATGTCAGCGCTAGAACCTATTGGTATGCGAATTCAAATGTAGTCCTTGCAATATGTCCTCTTCCAACGAGGATGCCTTGTCAGTATTTGCAAGCATTTTAAAGCCTGGTTCCTCCCTACACCCTACTTTCCTGACTGTCCTAGATGGTGCTTTCATCCTCTTATTCCTTGTCTTCATTGTGCTGGCGTTTCTAACGTCTGGCAATATACACCTTTTTGTGCTGATGGGTATCGAACTGGCCCTCTGGGCTAGCGTTAAGTGGTACGTACTTATGGAATACAACACTTGCATTATTTTTACATATATACAACAGGGTTGTGAACGAACTCAAAAGCATGACGATACCAGAGCAGCAGTTGCAGGAAGACGGGGGACAGGAAGCAAAGAAGGATTTATAAAGTCATGTCATATCATCGCCGCGGCCGGTCGTTCTCCTCATACCACCTTTTCGTCCTTTTTGCACTCTCCTGGGCCAATGAAAACACTGTACAACTGTGAAATTTCATTCATGTACCGCATCAAGTCACTCACGTTCACGCTCTGTTGCATCCAATCCCTCCCTGAATAGTTGTGCTGTATCTCCAGATGACCCACCGGCTCCCACCGGTCCAAGCGCTGCAAAATGTTGTGCTTGATCAATTACTTCGATGAGGCGTGCACGAAATGTCTTGTGGTTTGCTCAAACAATGAGCTGAAGGTGTAAATTGAAGAAGCCCACCTTGGTTAGCATCTCCGAAAACTCATTGGCTTGCTCTTCAGCCAGTCTGACCAAGCATCAGATGTTATATGATAGCTTCAGTATCTTGACGCACATATCACTGATTGTTTTACCGAACCCATACCACAATCCACCGGCTCCAACGAGACCTGCAAGACGTACACTCCGCGCTTCAGCTTTCAATGCGTTACGCACTCTTGGGCCAAAGGCGGTTGGGATGTTGAAGTCCGCCCAATCACTGACAAGATGAGTCGAGAGCCAGGCATAACAAACGATGAAGAACATACGAATAGATGAGGACATAAGCTAGCCAGATAGGAATCTGTATCTTAGACAATGCCGTTATCTAGAGCAGTTATAAGATGATAGTCGTTTTTTTGTAAAGCCAGGACTTGCATCGCGGTCCGAACCGCCGCCGAGATGACCGAGATTAGGTAGGTCCTGTTTGAAGACACATTGAATCTTCTAGTGAAACAGTAAGTAGAAGCTAGTAATGAAAAAGAAACGGTCATGACAAGAACCTGATTTCCCGCAAGGATGGAGTCGATGGAGAAGTAATCTTGATCCATGCAACTTGAACATGAACACGTCCGTCGCGATCGCGCGGTCGACGCGTTTTTCGGATTTTTCCTACGGAGTTCCCACGAGCCATATTTCGTGGCGGACTACCATGATCAACCGACTTGCGGCTTCTCTTGCCAGGACGGTGGTTCCTGGCGTTCGTCGCCAGGTCACATACCACGATTACTTACGACCCTTTTCCACGACTCCGCGGGTTCGGTCCATTGGGAATATCTCGGCCTTCAGTGAAGCATTCCGGAAGACTCCAATGTTTAAGAAAGTGGCAAACCACCCCGGTGCTGTTGATGCAATCCGAGTATTGATGGAAATCATGCAGGAGTCAGGTAGGTAATGTACCGAGGGTCGGAAACTAACGTCTGACTCGTACTAAGGCATCGATATGGCCTCTGGAGCTCAGCCTTCGACATTCAAGGTGGCCAAGCTCATGATGAATACGAAATTTCGTGAGCAATTAAGAGTAGTAGCAGAGGAGATGAAGAAAGCAGATGTTGATATTAATTCGAAGGTGCGTTCTTCACCTTGCGTACCAGGTACCTTTGACAAGTCATTGTCATGCCAGGAAGCCATCGATGAAATTATGGCACTTAGAAAGGCTTACGAGCCGCCAAAGTAATACATGAAACCGTAACCGTAATACTATGCATGTACACCTTGACTTTCCACAAGCGCATTGCGTTTATTTCCACGTGATGATCCGCGTGAACTGAGCTTTTCGCTTGACCAACTTGCTCTGGATTGGCTTTCAAACGTCCATGTCCCCGGTTTAAATGCAATTGTCCTCAGCATCATTGATGGCCCCTGGCGTTGACGGCTCCTCGCGAGCTCCAGCGTACCCTTTACCTCAGACTCCGTTTTACTCCATTGAGTATCCTGGTTATGTTCGCCCAACGTCTGTGCCGCTGGCTGTGTCGAACCTAGGCGGTCAGTCAGTCCTCGATAGTGCATTCAAGCGCGCAGCATCAAAGACTGAAACTTTAATCGAGCTCAAACTCAGGCCAGACCAGCCGTTTGCACATCCAGTCCCAGGAGATGTTGTCCCTACCAACAATGTTCTGCTCAGAATTGTGAAGAAACGAAGAAAAAATAGACTGGAGGACGGTTCTCTCGGCGAATATACCGCGGAAGCCATTGGGGTTATACCCAAAACTGCTCGATTTCGAAGTGAGTACGACTACTTGGTCGATTTTTCTCATTATAATATGTCTGGCAGGCATGGTTGATTATCAGTATCAACCGGACATGAATGACCCGGTCTCCATACTTCGCGTCGCAATGGATAATATGGATGGTACCCACTCTATCCAATCTACTTGTTGTTGCATTGACGTTCGCGATAATCCCTCTTTCGCAGTTGAAGCATTGCAGTCATATGTCATTCCTGAAGAGAAGGCGGACTATACCGTTCTTGTTGAAGGCACGTCCGGGACAGCCATGGATATTGACGTCAACCTTGATCCCGAACTGACCGGGATACCCGTGCCTCAACATCAGCCTGAAAGTCAAACTATCCCTATGAGAAGTAACCTTCGGCTCTTTCCTCCCCCTCTTTTCAGTCGACAGACCATACCTCAGGGATACAAGTAAATCCCTTTTTGTTTTTGAGTTCCGCCGCTTCATCGTCCTCCGTAGCTTCCGGCCCAATTCCGCATCAATGATCTCGACCTCTGTCGATGACGAGACAGGCGAGGAAAAGAAGCGATATATTAATCGAATGCGTTGGAAGGGCTATGGTCCTGCGAGCATCATGTTCTCGGATACGATTGTAAGCCATATCATCTGTGACGAGTGCAAATTAGTGATGATCACGGGTTCATAGGTCCCAGACAAGCCTCCACAAGTAGTCGAAGAAGGCCGGAATCTCATCGATAAGGCGATTTTAAAGAAACTTGAGGATGTGTGTGTTCACTTTGTGACTAGCTTGCGAGGGGAAAATGACCGTCAAGCATAGCTTTTTGTTCAGCGGCCTATCTGGACCCGTATGTCTCTGTTCAACCAACTTGCTCCCAATGAAACTCGCGAGATTCTGAAGTGAGGAGATCATAGCTCGATATGAAAAGAGCGAGTGCTCAACATCAGCTTCAGTTCAAAAGCACTTCTTCCTCTTGTTTGTTATGTATTTCAGGATGGTCCCTGGCGTGACACGCTTGTTCGCTTTGGCTTTGATCCCCGTCAAGACCGCAGCGCACGATTGTGAGTCTCGTATCATTCGTCAAGACTTGTCTGAATGGATTAAGACGATTCCTCAGCTTCCAGCGCTTATATTTTAGAAATGCCAATCATCCCATAGCTAGGCCGTCTGTTATCACGCGACGACAGGATCGTTCCGCCGCCAATACTCAGATAAGAGCACTGGAAGAAGGAACAGAGAAAGAAGCAGATAGAAGGCAAGACATCTGGTAGTTTCTCCAATGTACCATTGGCTGAGCTTCTGAACAGGAGATCCCATATTTTTGATGGGCAGTCGATCACAAAAGAGACGGCTGCATTTCAACTATGCGATATAACTGATCCTATGCTTAAGGAGATGATCGATTACCCCGATGATCTTCGAGAAGAATGCAATGTGGGTTGCACAGTTACCCGTCCAACGCTTTGCTTTCACTTACAACTAGAGGCAGGAACGCGATGGGTGGTACAGTTCACACGCGTTTGAGCGTATCAAAACCGTTCTGCGTCATAAGTTTTTCTCACTTCTGGAAGGACACCCGGCTTCAGACGAAGAGTGCCGGGCACTACTCTCAAACAACGATGGATCTGCTAAGGCATCCCTTGCTAACAGGAGTTACAGACTTAGGGCAGGAAAGCACAACATGGCAAAAGGCGCGTTACGACCAGAGGATGCTGCAGTAAGTGCTACTATCATGTGAAGGTGATAAACTTTGCTTCACAAAGACAGGCGATGCGCTTGAGAGCAACGTTGGATCGAAATGCGAAGACATTACAAGGGTTGCGATGAGGATACATGAAGTCTTCAATACGTTTCATTGTACTAGTTTTGATGCACTTCTAGATGTCAGTCTTCTCCACTAGGCCCATGTGTTTTAAAGGATTTTTTGGCGTTTCGTGACGTGATCTAAGCATGGTGATGGCATAGGCATAACATACTGATGCTGCGCCGTTCTCCAGAGATACCTCCCCTCTTCCAAGCTCAATTGAGAGTGTTCATGACGTGGCTGCTTTTTGCTCCTTGCGAGCTCGAATCTGTGAAACAAAATTAGCTCACTTTACCGCGGTAAGATACAGGTTACGGACTGTGCCAGCAAGGGCATGACGAGCGTTGCGACGGAACTAGGAATGTAGTAAGTCCTCCGAACAACCACAAATATGCATGAGAGCAGAATACCTTGGGATCAACCTAGCAAGGCGATACGTCAACCCTCACAATTAACAAAACAAAAACATGGCACATACACCCTTCAGCGACCGCGATCGGAAGGAAGTGGGCCGCTTAATACCGTTCTTGTGGGCCTTTTTGTTTTGGTTATGATTGGTATGACTAGGAACCAATGAGGTTACACCCTACGTAGAGACGAAAAATCATACTTCTTGGATTTGGCCATGGCGTCGTGGAGAACGGTCTTGACTACTGGACTATCCGACCCGTACTGACTGGGAAAGTGGGAAACTGGATGCACAGCCACTGTGGCTGATAAACTGTGCAGTTCCCTCCCAATATGGTAGCCTGCTTTGCGCAACTTGCCGAGAAGTTGTCCAGTTATGGAAAAATAAGTATCCCTTTTTGGCGTTACTTTCCAATTGGCGTTACTTCACTCTGGGCCAAAGGCGATGGTGTCTTATGGTATGGATTGTCCATTAGACCGATACACTGTCACCACCACTGTCACTGCACATTGCGATGGACTCAGAACCAGTTGACAAGTCATTCATCATCACCTTTGAAGAAGATGTCCTCGCAGAGCTCGAACATGGCGAATATCGCCCACGCTCCATCTTCAGATCGAAATCGCCCCATTCTGCGAACGCTCCCCATGTGGAAACTTCAACTATAGCGCAGAGTATTCCTGAATACCTAGTCACCGAGGCAGAGATCGCAAAGTCTTACCTCTCAGCTACAATGTCTACTATCCAACCTCTTGGTGGCAACAAATCCCTCCTTATCATGACAATAGCTTGTCATCCTGCGCCTGGCCGACGCTTCACGAATGCCACTGTCACTTGGAAGATCTCGCCATCGCCATCATCCCCGAACGAGACGACATCAGAGGGAACACATAGTCCCAAGATCATCACGCTTGCGCCGCAGCACAGTATAGGTGGATGGACGGAGGAACAGTCCAGACTTCTCTGGACTTTATCTGCCCCTGCACAGTTTGGCGTGGGACCAGCTTCAGTGGGATTAGAGCCCTCAATCAGGAAAGACACTCAGAAGGTCGTTTTGCATGCAATGTCAATAATTGGCACCATTCGGGGTACTGGTGGTGTTCCACGGGCAACCTGGACAATAGAAGAGAATAAGAGCAGTGAGAGGGGTATTCCGTCTCATTTCCAGTTGGCCATCGTTGTGGATCATGTTGGACTCTTTGTCTTGGAACTCGAGGTCGACGCTCATCTGGGTGGCGGCCTGTGGCCTTCCTTTTTGCAGACGAAGAAGGGCAGGCATGGAAACGTTTTGAAGCGGGTTATTGATGTGGAGACCTGGAAATGCGGCGATATCTTGTGGGAGCCTGGTGAATCAGGATGGAAGAAGTATGTTGCGAGCATTACCGGAAAAGTGGATGGACTTGTACAGGACTTTGCCCAGCCAATTGTTCGACCATAATTATAGATATTGATTCGATGTATGTAGTTAATGATGAACGTTGAACCTATGTTGTTCCAAAAAATTATATTGTCCTAAGTCAGTAGGCGTATACGACAGGAAGAGATGTTAGCCCCATGTAGGTAGTCCATGTACGATCCAGATTCACTACAGCTCGCAGACCAAGAAACCTACGATGCCCACCAAGAACATCAACTCGCCTGAACCCATCATGCAAGGCAACATCAACTAATTCATGACCAACTCTAACCCTCTGTCTTGCGGATAGCTCCAAATTTCCCATCTCACCAGCTGCGTTCACACGTTCCATGTCTCCTTGGGTCAGTGGTTCTCGCATGTACTCCCAAATGGCATCGAGGACGTCACGAACTGTACAATCAGGCTTATCGATCTCAATTGGGCCCCAACTCTCCATCCATGATGCAAGGACAGGATGATCGGACTTGATCCACATATTTGGCATGGGCGGCAAGGTGGCTTTCTCGAGAAGTTTTGGCGCCACTATTACTTGACGGCCGGTATGCCGCTTAGCCACATCTGGATGGTGGCTGATATCCCATTCTAAAAATGGTATTGATGGGTCTGCTGGATTATAGATGAGTTGGGGGTTGAGTCGGACCGGTACAGGAGTACCCCAGGCAACCGCAGGGAATGTACCAGGCTCATAATATTCGGGAAAGGGATCGTGCGGATTATGATAAGGAAAGACAGGTGGAACAACTTCAATCGGGGGCCATACGGGAGTCTGCGGCTGCACCTGAGGGACAGACATCGGCTGCGTCCATGGTGTCAATCTAGATAAGGGAGTGCCAGGATATGCGCGTGCTATTGTTTGAGGAGTCTGCACGTATGGTGCGGATAAAACGACTGAGGGATAGAGGGGATTTCGCACTGGAAGGACTATATATATATATATAAAGTGAGGAGAGGAAGAAGTGAGGAGAGGAAGAATAGAACAGAGGACGTGCTCACCAAAGGCGTCATCCTTTTTCGTATGTCGCCTCTTCCGAGGTATGGGTATGCCCTGGGGAGGATATAAGCCATAGTAGAGGCCGTGTGACATGATTATGCTGCCGGATGGGAGAGATGACGCCCGAGGTACGTAGTAAAATAAGTAATCCGAATTTTATTCAATAACCTGTTATCGATGCACTGCAGATTCAAATTCAGACTTTGTGTCGTACGACCATGGACGCCACGAGGTTTAAGGGCATGCACCAAGGCTGCAACCAACAGAAAAAGCGAAAGAAAAGTCTTGTTTCTCAAGTCGTCAAGGAGTTCTTCGTAGATAAGAACGAGAGACAACAATGACAGTGACCCCCAGAGAACAAGACATGAGAATTGGATTTCCTGTTCCTGAAGGCTGTTCAAAAAGACAAAAGATCACTTGATGCTAAGTCCACATAATACACATCCATATATGGATCTTCGGATCGTGAAGCCGCCTTCTAATGACCGATATCTCTATAATAAGTTACATCTTATACACAAGGATTAGCCTATGGTACTTTAGAAGTGTTAGAATGTTCACATGGTTGCCGTGTGTGCCGCATGCGCATACTCACCATGTTGGATAAGTAGTTCTGATAGTTATATTAGTAGCTGCCTCAGCAAAGGGATCAGTCTATCCTCAATCTGCGTAATTGATGGCTTCGCGGTATATCGTTTGACTTGTTGACAAACACAATATGCATATCATCGGCTCTCTCAGGCCGCGACAATGGAACTTTACTGGAAAGGTCAAAGTGTGTGTACGGTGACTTTTCTGATACACTTGACTTCCTGTTCAATATATTTCAATAGGTCTAGCGTGTCGTATTCTCGTAATACGACCTTAGCTATTTAGTTGGCGGTCGATAGCAGAATGATACATTAAAAATTGTGTTGGCGCCGAATTGGCTAAAGGGTCCGACAAAACCGATCACGTGAAATGCCAAATGTTCGGCCGAAGATATTTCCGAGCCTCAGACGTCATTTAAAATAAAATGTTGGATCGTATAGAGACTTTGAAACTGTTTCACACTAGTTCCACACTACAATGCCTGCTCCTGTCTCCTCTCCACGAACCCTCTATGACAAGATCTGGGATGACCATGTTGTGTACGCATATCTCCTCAAATGTAGCTCAAGAGACTCCTCTCAGACATTATCTTAGGGACGTCAATGATGATGGTCTAGCTCTTATATACATCGATCGGTAGGTTCGATTGCATTGTCAAGAGAGAATCCTGCTCATTTATCCAAGGCACTTGGTTCACGAAGTTACTAGTCCTCAAGCATTTGAAGGACTGTGAGTTGTTACGAACATCAACCGGTTAATCCTTGTCCAACACAGCTTTGACAGCCGCAACGCGAACAGACCTGTGCGCCGACCAGACTGCACTCTTGCGACTGTTGACCACAATATCCCGTATGTTCCCTCTTTACGTCTCGTCTTGTGACTTACCTGCTCGCAGAACGGTTTCTCGCAAGGATTTCAAAGACGTGGAATCCTTCATTGCTGAGCCTGACTCACGCGCGCAATGTGCTGCTCTGGAAGAAAATGTGAAAGAATTTGGCGTAACCTATTTTGGAATGAAGGATAGACGTCAAGGTGGACATCGTTTTACCTCTCCCATTGCCGTTCTTTACATTGATGGACAGGTATCGTTCACGTTATCGGGCCGGAACAAGGCTTTACTGTATGTCGTATTCAATGTCCTTGCGGAAACAGAATTAAAAACCTTATCTAGCTCCCGGGTATCACCTGCGTGTGCGGTGATTCGCATACTTCAAGTACGTCTCATTCCACTTTTATAACAATGCTCAAATTACAAAATGACTTATAGCTCATGGTGCCTTTGGATCTTTGGCATTTGGTATTGGCACTTCGGAAGTCGAGCATGTGCTGGCGACACAGACCCTCTTGCAGAAAAAAAGCAAAAACATGCGTATCACTGTCGATGGCGATCTGCTCGAAGGTGTCACATCGAAAGATGTCATTTTGCACATCATTGGTATCATTGGCACTGCTGGAGGCACAAACAGTGTTATAGAATATGCGGGTTCTGTCTTTCGTGGGTTCAGCATGGAGGCCCGTATGAGTGTTTGCAACATGAGCATTGAGGCTGGTGCTCGTGCCGGAATGGTTGCTCCCGACGAGGTTACCTTCCAATATCTCAAGAGCCGCCCTCTTGCCCCCAAGGGTGAGGCTTGGGATCAAGCAGTTGAGTATTGGAAGACTTTGAAGACCGACGACGGTGCCAAGTTTGATGTAGAAGTCAACATCCCCGCTTCCGACATTATCCCCACAGTTACGTGGGGCACTTCTCCCCAGGATGTTGTGCCTATCACAGGCTCTGTCCCCGATCCATCGACCATCTCTGATCCAGTAAAGCGCGCTTCCGCTGAACGTTCCTTGGCTTATATGGGTCTGACACCCAATACCCCTATGGAAGAAATTACAGTTCAGAAGGTTTTCATTGGCTCTTGCACTAACAGTCGCATTGAGGATCTTCGTTCTGCTGCCAGGGTTGTTTTGGCAGCCGGTCCCGACACCAAGGTCGCGCCGAACGTTCACGCAATGATTGTTCCAGGTTCTGGATTGGTCAAGCAGCATGCTGAAGCAGAAGGACTTGACATTCTTTTCAAGCGTGCCGGATTTGATTGGCGCGAGGCTGGATGCTCAATGTGCTTGGGAATGAATCCTGATCAATTGGCTCCAGGCGAGCGTTGTGCCAGTACAAGTAACCGCAATTTCGAGGGTCGTCAAGGTTCTGGTGGGCGTACGCATTTGCTCAGTCCTGCCATGGCTGCGGCTGCTGCTTTAACAGGAAAATTGACCGATGTACGAAAATTCCTGGGCCCTGTCGCAGAGGCCAAAATCGCGTCGGCTTCTGAATTGAAGCGTGCTAGTGCCTTCGACTTCCTTGATGCTCCTCAAGCGCCACCTGCACCCCAGCCTCAATATCATCAATCTACAACATCCACACCTTTATCTCCCCAGAATTCGCCTAGCGGTGCCGAGAAGTTTACGGTAGTCAAGGGCATTGCTGCCCCATTGCATATTGAGAATGTCGACACCGACATGATTATTCCCAAGCAATTCTTGAAAACCCTGAAACGGACCGGACTAGCTAACGCGCTGTTCTTCACCCTTCGCAAAGACCCGCTCACTGGCAAGGATACAGACTTTGTTCTCAATCGTAAACCATATGACAAAGCCAAGATTTTGGTGGTCACAGGGAAGAACTTCGGATGTGGCAGCTCTCGCGAACATGCACCTTGGAGTTTGTGAGTCATCAACTTTTCATCAACATCTCGACACGAAGTACTTATGATAATCGCAGGAATGACTTCGGTATCCGTTGTATTATTGCGCCCAGCTTCGCTGACATCTTCCGAAACAACTCGATGCAGAATGGTATGCTTCCGGTGGTGTTACCTCAGGAAGATTGTCGTTCATTGGCGGAGGATGCAGAAGCCGGCTTGGAGTTGGAAGTGGATCTTGACAAGCAGGAAGTTCGCAGGTCTAACGGCAAGGCCCCGATCCCTTTTGTTACGGATGCTTTCAGGCGTCATTGTTTGCTGAACGGCTTGGATGACATCGCTTTGACGATGCAGAAAGCAGAGGCGATTGAAGAGTTCGAGCAGAAAAGGTCACAACAATGGCCTTGGTTGGACGGCTTCGGTTATCAAGGCACTAAGATCCCAGTTTCGACAAAGTCTTCCAAGAAAATGGATTGGTAGAACATCGAGGAGAATGTAATATGTACATATGTAGTTTGAGAATCAGCCAACGAAGCTTGTTACAAGATCAGACAGATTACGCGACCTTCGGCTTTGCTGTGCAACGCCGTCGGCTGTCTTTTTCAATTGTTGGGCCCCAAACCTCTTCCTCATTGTCCACCTCTATCTCGGTACTCTTTCATGACTCCTGTAGCATTATCTACCGAGAAGGCACCTTCAGATTCCAACGGTCGGACACCTCCTAAGTCATCTTCGTCCTTGGCTCAGCCTTTCAAAGCCAAGTCCATTTCACCGTCCACGCTTGATCCTGCTCCCACCAAAGCTCAGCAAAAGTCACTCTCTGGTCGCTCGAGTAAGCCTATCATCACATGGTTTCAGCGAAAGCTTGCAGGTACCGGACGATCGAAGAGAACAGAGAACCATCGCGCAGCCACTGAGGCCATTGCATTGAACAAAAGTAGAGTTGGCCCAAGTTCATCCTCACGTACCATTCCACGGGTAGCCTCTTCACCCGTGCCATCTCCGACCTATGGTAATGGTAGGCATGGTAGGCATGATACACTCGGAGACGCCCCACAGCGACGGACCATCTCTTTGAACGGAGATGATCAATATTCGATGGATGGTCGTGTCGACAACTCTCTCGAGGAATCTTCTCTCGCACGAGAATCCACTTGGTCACCTGCAAGTGTACAGGAAGCCGACGATGACGCGTCCCTCCGACCAATACCTCCGAGTGCACCACCATCTCCTTCCCCCTCTCGATCATCTTCGTCTTATCTTTCAGATCCTCGCACCTTCAGAAGCATTGCGGCGAGTACAAAGCCCACCACCCTGCTTAGCATTGACATAAATGGGAACGGGATGGCACATATCGCTCAAGCACCTACGACACCCTCTACATATGCAAACCGCTTCCCACCACACATCCGCAATTCTTCCGTCAGCAATGCAGGTGTTCATGGGAGTGGCGCATCTATCACTTTCTCCCCCCTTCCCCAATCCTCATCGCGCCCCTCATCCTTTACCAACTTAGGGACGTATCTGGCTGTCCAAGGTCATGCTGCATTGCAAGCACCGTTACACACCACACATCATCCCCGAAACAACCCGCGACCTTCTTCCCCGCCCTTGGATAATGCTTCGGTTTTAACACTGGCTTCATCTGCATATGCAATGCCCGGGGTGCGTTCGAATTTGGGCCAGTCGACAACCACATCTGCTCGGGGCGTCGGAGATTCTTTGTCCCATTTCGGAGGCAGTATCACCTATGAAGATGTTGAAAGCACAAGTCAGTTTGTCCTCGGAGATGACGAGAGGCTTGATGAGCGGGACGTTGATGCTAGCGTCCGTGCCTTGCGACCGCGTAGTACGCGAAGGGGTAGTTGGGAAAGTGAAGCGAGTGGATGGAGTGCACGGATTCAAGCAGGTACCGGGACACCGTCCTTGGCACGAGAAAGAAGTCAACGGACTTCGAACAGCATCAAAACAGGCGTCCTAACTGTTGATAATGCAGAAACCTACGAGCACTTCGACGACGTCAAAGACAGTTCTTCTCCCGTCAGTGCAGTTTCCATTGAGTCTCCTTCTTTCAACGGAGAAAAAGGGAACCAACCCGCAAGCGAATCCTTGTCCATGGCCAATGTTGATGTGTCGGGTCGTAAGGTGTTGGCCGATACAGTTGAACCTGTTCTTGTTCAGGAACACAAAGAACATACACAAGCTATCAAATTCTCATCCAATACTGAGACATGCCCTATTGAGAAGAACGAATCTTCCAGCAATCCACTTGGTCATAGTGCAAACACGACCTAGACATGACACATGCACTACATTCTCTGTTATGATCATTTGTCCCCTCTACATTTTTTGCACCTAGTCCAATACAGCGATTGGTACTCATTGTACTTGATTCTATGTATATGTACCGCATCACGATCTTGCATTTTTGTGCCATAATTATATCTATAATGTGTGTATCTTTCACCATACGATGTATATTTCGATCCGAAGTGCGTGACTAATTCTATCTACCTATCACTGAGACCTTTGTTGGGTTTTGGTTGCAACCAAGGAATAGGAGGCGCTCGCACCGGAATGACGGAACCCCCAAGGTCTAAGCTAGTAGATAAAAAAGGAGAGGGCGGGTGGGATTGCGAAAGTACGATAAAGACAAGATTATTTCGCCTATGATAAAGACAAGAATAATTGCTGTTCGGCTGTGAATGTATGCGCCTTCGGTCTCCAGTTCGAGATGAGTATAACTATCAACGCTTCTTGGTCACGCGATTGTCACGTCTCGAAATACTTCTTTCCTTCCTCCCTCCCGTGCCTCCTTCCAGAAAGATAGTATTTCGATCCGAAGTGCGTGACTAATTCTATCTACCTATCATTGAGACCTTTGTTGGGTTTTGGTTGCAACCAAGGAATAGGAGGCGCTCGCACCGGAAGGTGACGGAACCCCCTCGAAGCAGCCTCTTGGCGAGCAGCGCGAGAAACCAAAACCCAACCCAGAGTCAGCTTCGACAGAAAGCCAACCTCACTGGAGAAAGCAGTTTGGCATAAATAGGAGTGATGAACTCTAACGACCTCCAGTACCTCAGGAAGGAATTGGAACTCCACCTTCCCATCAGCCTCACGATGTCGGGTGGTATGCCCATAAGTAGCAAGGTGGTAGTACCTCCAATGCGGAAACAGTGACCACTAATTTTTGGCATATGTTTGCTTTCAAGGATATTGTTGATGTGACAGAGGAATTTCCTGACAACCATTGGAACCACCTGCCCATCCTTTGAAATGTAGAATGCAATTGGCTGCTTACGATCGACATGGTTCACATGTGTGTGATTTTCAAGCATCCAAATTGGATCCAGATGCCCCTCCTGTCTGGTGATAAGAACTGTTTCACCTTTCTTGCCACCTGTTTTTGTGCAAGGTAAGAACAACAATCGTGACCCTTTCAGATTGGGATGACTGAAGTTGTTCCAGGAAGGAAGAGTGCTTGGATTCAGGTGCTTCCCAGTCTGTGCAACATGCAGATGTATTGCAAAGCGGCAATGAATTCATTGTGTGATTCAAATTTTGGAAATGAATGGACCAAATGTGCATAACTGTAGTGAGAAGTAATGTGCAAATGTGCAGATGTATAGTGAAGTGGCAATCCAATTTTGGAAGGTTGGGAACTGGTTGTGGTTTAGGGGGGTGCAGGGGGTGCAGGGCAATCTGCAAACGAGATAGGTTTTGAAATATATGGTTTGAGGTATGAAGGCATTCAAGGAGGAGTTGATAACAATCGAGATCGGGGGAGCAATAAATCATGAGAAGGGCCATTGGCCATGTTCTCACCACTAGGAATCCACTGCATCGTTATCCAGATGGAAGCTGCATAGAAGTTGGCAACAATGTGCCTTAAAATAAAATTTTGGTGTTGGTTGCGAGATTGTCCAGCCCTAAGTGCATCCACCACACCAGTGTTATCTGAGTGGACAATAACGTGGCAGTTTCTATACCCAGATGAGACCAGTGTTTGGACTGCCAAGTCAATCACCACCATTTCACCCCAACCAATGTCTTCCGTCTGTATTCCATCCCGAATTTAGCTTCCAAGCAAGCCACTGTTGATCCAATACCAAACCAATACCCCAAGAAGTAGATGCATCAACATGTAGTGTCACGGGAAGAGGAGCAGGAGGTTTTTTAATGTGAATTCCACACCATGAATTTGCCAGCATGGATTTCCACCAGAGGACATCAGCAATTGCAGCTTTGCTGGGATGGTGTTTCAAAAAGCTAGAGCAACTGGGAGGAAAGGAAGCTTGAAAGGCATATAGAGAAGGCAAGTGAAAATGACCGGAGGGAACCACAAGGCAAATGTGATTCAGGGTCCCAATCAAGGATTCAACCTTTTTCAGTGAGGTGCTAGATGATTCTAGCCACTCAGTGATTTTCTGTAAATATTTAATGTGTTTGGAATCAGGCAAGGAAATGGTTTTGCAATCGATGGACCAAGTGAACCCTATGTAGTCAAACGTCGAGGAAAATGGGGAGTGCTTGTCACGAGCCCATGGCCATCCCAAGAAGGAGGCAATAGACTATATAAGCGATTCATCATAACTGAAGGTGCAAGTGGGCAGAACTGATTTAGGATACCTGAAGAAAATGAAGTCATCCACCCACTTTAAGACAGCATCGACTCCGAAGTGAAGAAAAATGAAAATGATAGCATCTGTGACTGAGCCAAAAACACCTGGTGCCGAAGAAATGCTAAAATTTAGGTGAAAATCAAAGTGAACAAGGCCTTCAATGATGATTGCTAAAAGGAGCCAGTCCTTTGGTTGAGTAGGTATGTTGCGAAATGCAGCATCAACATCGAATACAGCCACCTGTGTGCCTAAGGGAGCATCTGCCACTAGCAGCCAGCAGTCGGTAAAGGTTCCCCAATTGCATTTAAACTTGGAGGAATCAATAGCAGAATTAATAGAAGCAATTTCAGAGTCTCTGCAAGGGTAAGAGAGGTCAAGAGTGATACAAAGTTTTCCCCCTGCACTCTCGATGACATTCAAAGGGGCTGTATGAAAATGGCCAAACAAATGAAAAGCTAAGGAAGGAGGTATACCAGGCAAAACTCTGCCCAATTCAATTTCTTTTAAGTATTTTGCTTTCACAAAGGTCACAGCGGATGATGTTTGATAGTGGTTAGGAGGCAAGTAGGTACAATCCAAGGAAAAAGAGTCCAAGTCAACATCAAAGCCCTCACAGAGGCCTTTCAGAACCTCCACAAATAGTTCCAACCCTCCAGCTTGAGCCAAAAGCCATTGCCAATGCTTAGCATGCAAGGGAGTGGACACAGGGAAGATGGTCTCAAGTGGAACAGGCCTGCACACCATGCACAGAAGTTCTGCAGAGGGAGCAAACATGGGCATGAGAGCAGTCTCTGCCTCTAGCACATGATCCACTTCCATTGAATGCAAAGCATACTGAGGAGCTGTGGGGTGTGTTCCAAGCCTGGCCCTGCCTACAAAGGTACTAGGGTTGAGAGTGGCAAGCAACAAGTCGGTGCTCGAAGCTCCCACATGTAAGGCAACAGCTCTGTTTGGATGAGGTTGCCCCTGCAATTCCGGATGTAGCAAGGTGTTGATCTGCTGCTCGATACCCCTCCCAAGGTCACAAAACCATGGATGAAGAGGATTGATAATGGGCAAGAAAAAATTCATTTTGGCCAGGTGGGCATCATGCTCATGTGTGAGGCATTCCTGCCAGATGTCCTGCTGGAAGGTGTCCATATGGAACTCATGAGATTGACAAACATACAATGCTTGCAGCCGCCGATCATAGTCCAGCACCACAGAAAAACAGAGATGAGCATTCAGCATGTGTTTCAACCTCCAAAAATGTTTTTCGAAGCAGGTTTCATGAGCCACAGGACCCCCAGAAACATCACTGTCCTTGGTGCGCAAGTGAATGCGAACAGCTTCCACAAAATTATCTGCAGCTCCACTCCATTCATCAAAAGAAAGCCTCTTTTCCTTCGAAACATCAAAGCTGGTGGTCACAGGACAGATTCTCCCATTGGTCAGAACCAAGGCAGAGTCCAAGGCCATCATCTCACAAGCTGCCCACCTGCAAGCATCATCTGTCAAGTAGTCCAGAGAAATGTACTCCAACATTCCACACTCTAGAGCAGTGACAACCTTGTGTGAGAAAACATTATCAGCAGCAGAAAGCAGGTGGCCAATGGCTGGAGGCTGACCATGGTGAGTCCGCCTCACTCTGCCAAGCAAAGTATCCCTGCCATCCCCCCACTCCAGACCAAAGAGCAGACCAGGGGCCACAGGACCTCTAACCATGCCCCAATGTGTTTGCACCAGGGGAGGGTTATGCATACTAGCTGTATCAGTGGCCTCTGGTGCACTATGTGGGTTAACCACCCAGCAGGGATCCAAAGCTGCACCCTGATCCAAAGCCACACCATGTTGAGAAGCTGGCAATGTCACTCTAAAATCCGGCACATGTGGTGCTGGGTCAAGATGCCCATTTGTGGGCGCATGATGCACATTCAAAGGCTCAACTTGAGGAGGTGGGAGGCCCCTCATGGATGTGGTTAAACAGGCCTGTAAACAGTTAGTCAGAGTAAGGAGAGCAGGTTAAACATGGCATGATGACAACTCAATGACACGTAGCACCAAAAATGCAAAGTAACAACTCAATTAACAAGACGATGACGAAAAGTTAAGGTAATAAGGCAGACAAACTCAAATAACAAAACAACAACGAAAGGTCACCATGGACCAGCAACAAACAACAACGAAAGGTCACCAAGCAAGCAATATGGTGATGATGAACCAGCAACAGAGAAAAACACCCCAGGGTAGGCAAGCAAACACAACAATCAATAACCCAACTGCTGCGAAAACAATGCAGGTCGGTCAACAATGCAACGAAATCCCAAACAAGGTGGATACCACAGCCCATAACCAACAACCAATGGCTGCAGAACCATGGGGGAGTGCAGGACCACGGGGGAGGGACAATACAACAGACAACAGAAATAGGCCATGCAGGGCCACCATTCAACGCAACTATCGCGACAATCACAACCAAAACATCACCCGTGACAAGGCGGACAGGTGCCTCCAAGGCCACAGCAGCAACGGAGGTACGAGTGTGATGCTCACCTTCCCTGGATGCTACCCCACCAAAGGCAGCCAGAATTCCCATCAGCTGGTCGTCCGTCATTGTGAAAACGTGAGGTCTATTGTCATCCCAATTAGGCGAGCAATACTCCCATATTACTGGCTCTGGAGACACAGGCTGTTGCAAGCCCTGTCGAACCCCAGAGGTATATGCGAGGGAAGGGGACCTCCTCACAGCAGACACATATTGTCAAGGGAGAACGAGGTACAGACTGTGAGCATCCTCACCGGGACGGGGTACACAGCAACACAGGAGCAGCAGATTCGAGCACTCCATCAATCATTCCTGGGTGACAAAGGATGCACATTAGGATCCAGAAGGTCGATGTCCCGCTTACGATTGGGGCCGGGCCTGCGAGCCCTTTTTGAGGGAGGAGCCGTTGGAGAAGGAACCGGCCGAGAGGCAGGGATAACCGGCAGAGGGGGGTTCGAGGGCTCCCGGCCACGCGAGGTGTCAGGAGCAGCCAAGACCGAGGCCATTGAGTGCTCCAGTGGAACCTCCTCCTCGCGCGTGCCTGGAAGGGGGGAACCCCCTTCGTCTTCGCCTAGAGCGCCCGCTGCCAATTGGCGTTCAGGCGAGCTGCCGCCCCTCAAAGCGGTCCCCGAGAAAGATGGCTGTAGAGTTCTTGTCGCTGATGCTCGGGGAGGATCAAGCTCACCACGGCCACGTCCTCGTCCTCGAGAGACCATTGCGAAAGTACGATAAAGACAAGATTATTTCGCCTATGATAAAGACAAGAATAATTGCTGTTCGGCTGTGAATGTATGCGCCTTCGGTCTCCAGTTCGAGATGAGTATAACTATCAACGCTTCTTGGTCACGCGATTGTCACGTCTCGAAATACTTCTTTCCTTCCTCCCGTGCCTCCTTCCAGAAAGATACTATTACTTAATAGCCAGCTCTACCATAGAGCGAAACCTCCATGGTGCAAGGTACTTTCTTCCGATATCGATTTCAATAAAAAGCCGAAAACAGGAGGTTTATTACTTCAACGCGGACTTGATGCAGAGTCGAACAGGATGATTCCAGGCTTGTACGGGTCACAAGGTCCACTATCACACGTTCTAATTATTCGAAGCATTCATCTTTCGAGTCTCGTGGTGCAAAGCTGTTGTATCGTATGCTAACGTCTATTTATGAGCTCCAGGGAACACTTACGAAATGCCATAAAAGAGACTTTGGCCTGTTGGCGGGTGCCGATTTCACAAGCCATGAAAGCACCAATCGGGCTAAGCACCCTTGTTATCACTGCTGCAATTGTATCATCGACTCAAGCTCAATGTCCAGATTATACGACTTACTCTCAGGTCTCAATTATGTTCCTTCTCTTTTTACCTTTTTATTCATATATGGCGTCACATTTACAGAGCCCGCACGGTACACCATCTACAGGCCCTCTAGCATTGCCTTTTATGCGGCCAGATCCAGCATGCCGCACATTCAATAGCTCAGCTGTTGAGGTATGGGACTTCAGTTGGACAGCGTCATGAGTCTACTAGGTTATGGCAGGACGTAATCAATGACATGAAATCATTACTCAAAGATCCAGATCTTGCCAGACTCTTTGAGAACACGTTTCCAAACACCCTGGGTAAGTTTTGTGCAACTTTTTAAGGCTAGTAATGACCGGGTACAGACACGACCGTGAAATACTTCAACTCCGTGAGTAAGACTTTGCATTGTCCTCTCATATCCTAATTGTTGCGATCCAGACGGAGAATCTGGCATTTATCATTACTGGCGTGAGTACATAGGTCATCCGGCAAGACTTACACGCTGAATCCTGACCAAGGACATCACGTTTGTATAATTATCCTTTCAGCATTAACCAATCTGTCGTTTTTAATAGCCCAAATCACCAGTGCACAGTGGTTACGTGACACTGCAAATCAAGTTAGGTGACAGCATTTTCTATCTCTTCACATACTAATGTACCTAGTTTGCGCATTATCACTCGCTCTTGAGAGCGGACCCCGAGCTCGCAACTCTAGTGAAGGCAGTTATCAACAACGAGGCCCGCTATGTTGCGCAGTATCCGTATTGTCAGCTAAGGAGCCTTCATCAAGTTTCTCGTTAACGTTGTCTTTCAGGTGGCGCTTTCCAGCCTCCCCCAGAGAGTGGCCTGGCACCATCTCACAATGTTTGGGCAGATGGTGTCACTGTTAACCCGTAAGGATGAACGAAGCGAGGTTATAGAGGGCTTACGGTTCCGTCTCTTTTAGCCCGGTCAATAATCAGACTGTCTATGAATGCAAGGTCCGTGTTGGAACTCCGTTTGAACCACTCACATTTTCTTTCATTCATCTATAATCATGCTAGTACGAAGTCGATTCTCTTTGTGGTTTCTTGAAACTATCCCGGTCATATTACCAAGCTACCCAGGACGTTTCTTTCATCAATGATAATTGTATGTCCTCTTCTACGAATCGCGTAGCATTCCAGTACAGTCATTCAACAGGGCGCGCCGCAATCAACCAAATTTTCCGCGTGATAAATGAACAATCGCAGCCCACTTTTGATGCCAACTTCAATTTTATCTCTTACTACAATTGGACAGGCGGTGGCGGTTCGCTTTCTCCGCAAGTCAATAATCTCGGAAATGGCGAACCCAAGGCCTATACTGGTCTTGTCGGTACCCATCACCGTCCATCAGACGATCTGAGCACCTTTGGTAAGCTCGAAATCTATCGCTCTAGTATGCTAAGTCCTTTGGCATAGCTTTCCTCACACCCGCAAATGCTATGTTGAGTGTTGAGTTGTCACAACTTGCGGATGTCTTAGATACGACTGGCCAACTGCCGGATGTCAGTGAAGAAGCGAAAATTTGGAGCTCCAGAGTGCACGATGCCATATGGACACATACAGTAAGACAATCTTCACACGATTGGATTCTAAATAATTTTAAATGTACTATTTACAGGTTGTTGATAATATCTTTGCATATGAAGTTAACGGTAAGTTTCATTTCAGCTGTTTCTTCGTGTCCTACACTCAAAAATGCAGGCTTCGGTGGCCGCTACGTGATGGATGATGCCAACGTTCCTGTAGGCTCGTCATAACCCAGGAATTGTAATTTCTAAAGTGTCTTCTCAGTCACTTCTGTCCCTTCCATATCTGGGTTTTCTGAATAAGACACATCCCGCCTATCAAGCAACGCGCAAACTTCTCTTATCAGCAAGTGATCCTTATTTCGCTGCAGGAAAGACGTTCAGAGGTATAGGGTGCGTCCGTTGTAAAGCCCATCCTTTCTAGAGGCCCTCATCATATAGTTGTTCAGTGGACCACACGTCGATCCTTGGCATCCTTGGTGGACTATCCTTCTAATCGGTGTGCTTGATCAAATCTGATAAAGCCCTTAGGCCCATGTCCCAGATCTCAGCGATATTTGGATCGGACGATGACGAGGAGATTCTCAATTCGCTTTATATAATCGTCAATGTATGATATTGTGTTTCGACCTAATTTGCTCCAATTGACCAGTGTTTCGTCAGAACACAAATAGGCTTGGCCTCATACATGAATCGCAGTCGATTTACTCATCCACAGATTATACACGCCCGTGGTTCGCGTGGGCGAATAGTTATTTCGCAGAGATGATCTTGGATTTGGCTGATCGCAAACCGGCATTGATTCTGAAGACAAATAAAAGTTACAAACCAAGGAAATGACGACAGCAACTGTGGTTGCCGGGGGTTTTGTCATAGCTATAGCGTCGAATATATACCTTTTGAATAATTCAGATTCTGGACTGAAAATCATTTGATCATGTAACTTTGAAGTGAGAACCATAATGCAAGTCAGGCTGCCAAAACAAATCCCAAGCGCACAGCCACACTGCACTTGCCACCTTACATTCTTGACATCCCAGAAAAGTTCATGCCCACCCTATCCTTTTTCATCTTGCACGCTTAGTGGTATATATTTCGATGTCAGCCACTCCTCGAGAGATTGGTACTCTCATCGTTGTGGTCCTCAAAGCGGTTTGCTCTGGTCCATGTTCTTTGTCACATATCTTACTTCTCACCCAGAACCATCTACCGAACAAAAGACATATCGGTAAACAGGATCCGTACTGTTTAGTTACACATAACGGAGAAAAGCGCCGAACGAAGGCTATCAAACGAGGCGGACAGCACCCAGAGTGGGATGAAGAACTTCGCTTTACTCTATATGAAGACCAGAGCAGTCCCGCAACCAATGTAGACGGTACTCTCCCATATTTGCCACCGAAAGATACGAAGGGGCCAAAGAAGGTGAAAGGAGGCTGGACGATGAAGATTGCATGTTTCGCAGATGATCCCCGAGAACCTGATCTGATTGGTGAAGCGGACGTTGATCTTACTGAAGTTTTGACCAAAGGAGAAACAGATGGTTAGTTTTTTAAAACTTATCGCATTTCATCTGGCATACAATGTACAGCTTACAGAATGGTTTACATTGATGAATAAGGACAAGTTCGCGGGGAAGGTCTACCTTGAACTAACTTTTTGGTCAAATGTAATTCTCTATATCATTCCTTTGTATCATTCTTTGTCTCAATTAATCCTTGTTATCTAACAGGAACCTCCTCCAGAGAAGAAAGTTGCACCGAAGCCGACGAAAAGCAAGCAGTATGGGGGACCGGGATCTTTTGTCCCCTCAGGAGATCCTACATCTGGGCCTCTGAATGGAGCTTCTCATTCATCCAGGGTTGTATCTACTGGCAGTGTCTACGATCATAAACAAACACCAGACAGTATACCTTCGTCGCTAAGAGCGTCGAGCTCTCTCGCTAAACTTGATCTATACGTACCTCCATACGAACGATCCGTTGATACTGTAGCCAACGAGTTCAGGGAATTGGGAGTGTCTGATGACCGCTGGAGAGAAACTTTCCCGGTATGTCAAGTTACTGCCATCGGTCTCGTGTTTCTTATTTCCTGTCACACAGCCTCTCCATGATGCTCATCCTCCCCGGCCCCCGTCTCAAAATGGCTATTCAACCGTCTCGTCTCGTCATTCTCATGGATATGACCAGAACGTATCCGAAATGCCAACATATGGCTATGATAGTTCCCCTGGTCAGTCTCCTCACTACACTCGAACTCCAGGTGCTCAATATCAAGTACCATATCGGCCCCGATACGAAAGCCAATCGTCATGCCCTCCTCCAGCTCGTGGACCACGACATAGTATTCCCACGTCTTCCTCCGGTTTCATGCCATTGTCCAACTCCTCGGGATATACGTCCCTTCCCTCTCATTCTTCAGAACCTTCTGTTTTTGGAGGACACTCCACCATGTATGATGTGTCTCAGCCGAATTCCCAACCAGCATACGGCTCACAAACTCCAGCACCTGAGTCGTATCTTATGTCCTCTTCATCCGGTACTTTTGTCCCTTCACAGTCTTTCCTTCAATCACAGTCGTTCCAATATACACAATATCCTCCTTCGACGACACCAGTCTCACAAACATATTCAACGACACCAGTCCAGAGTCAATTACCATTGGTTCAGGCGCCACCTCCCCAGGGATATCAGGCATTCACAACCACACCTTCCCCGTCTCACGATGCTGTGGCTCTTCCGCACAGTAGTTCGGCGACTTCTAGTTTCAGTACGACTTCGACAAATTCAAGGCCACTTCCCTTACAGCCACAAGTTCTGTATACGCAGTCACCGGCCTCTGCTTTGTATTCCGCCCCGCCCCCTGCAACGTCTCAGCCACCAGTCAGCTCTTTTACGTCTTCTCAGCCCGTCACTGCAATCTATTCAACTAACAGTCTGTACCAACAACTGCCACCGCTACCGCCACCACCACCACCACCTCTGCAGTACGCTGTAGGACAACCTCAGTCCACTACCCAAGCAGCTGTAGTAAATCCGCCGCCACCACCACCTAGCTTAAATTCACCCAATCGCACCACCCGACGTCAGTCCAGTCTGCCTCAGCCACCTGTGGTGTATCAGCAATCACACCAGCCAGTATATCAACCTCCACCCCCACCGCCTTTACCACCAGCTGATTTTACACACCTCCCAGTCCTACCGCCTCCTCCTCCGCCGCCGCTACCGCATATCACGGACCAGAGCTCGTCCTATCATCCCGGTTCGTTACCCAATCCCCCAGCTACTGTCGAAAATCAAGGCCAGTGGACTACGCAAACAAAATACACGCAACACGGATTCCGCTAGCAATGGCAATTTGGGTGCAAACCATCTATATAGTGACTTCTTTCTTTTAAACCCTCCCAAGGCTTCTCTCTGGGCGAGACATCTTGTGTTGGGTTTGTAAGAATTCAGGACTCTTTGTAACATACCTAGAAAAGTGTAATACCTTGGATACATATCCATATTTACGCAGGAAAGGATGCCAATCAACATTGGTTGAATGATTCGATCTCTCTTATGTTCTCTCTCTTCCATTTAGCGATCTCGGTTTCCGTGGCAATAATTCCTCGACGCGCAAGGTCGTGTCGGGCTTGTTTGCGCACATCGTTCTCGACATAACGCTGTTCCGCTTCATGAGCCTGGAGTGCATTCTCTGCGCTAAATACCATGCCAAAGACTGTGACTGGTGAAGAGGAGAACATGATCAGGCCTGCACAAGAAGCTCAATTTTGCAACATACAGGTGGAAACAAGAAATCCTTTGAAGGCAAGTGGTTGTCGCCTTGAGATACATGATGAGACCTTGAAGAGAGAACTCAAGGTATGAGTACTACCGGAACATTGGCCAGGAGTAATGGACGATAACAGCTAGTCCTAACCCAACAGCAGCTGCCCGCACGCCTCCCTAACATGTTGTTGAGCGTGGTTGGTATCAGAGAAGGCCGAGGGAGCAACGGACATAGATTGCCGCTTTTTTCTGTACATCATGGGCTTTATCGACATCTTCACGGTGACGAAGTCGAGTGGACATGTTGTATGCCAAAAGAGTGGATTGTGGATAAAGAAATGACCCATAAATTCCCGAGTTGTCTCCACTGTTTGTTTTGGGATGCGTTGCCAAATAACGGACTGCCATCGCCGCCAGCTATCGCTTCGTTTGGCTGCAATTAACAAAGAAAGGACGGCCTCGGCGCTCGCATCATCTCCTCGATCCCCACCTCCACTATTCTTGGTCTCATACCAATCGACATCGTTTGCCGATCCTGTTGACTATACAGAGCGTCTCTTCCCCTTTACCACGATTTTAATAGCTTGATATTGAATCAACTGAAAGGGAGGAGACATTACTGTGATATATCATAAAATTCTGTTGGAGAGGAAGAGACCGGGTAAGGTAATCAAGATCCCGCAATGATATACAATATGTAATTATACAATACTATACCCTTTAGTCCGTATTCAGTACTCGTTTCTAAAAAGGCTTGTATGGCCAGTTTCGGTGCAAATGATCAAATCTGCTCCCTTGAAGAGCACTTGATTAATCTTTTGCCCATGGCGTGTCGCAACCTGGTTGACCATCATTAGTTATCGCTATGCCAAAACCTGAAAATGGCAAAAGCGTACCATTGTTGCAGCAGAATCCGTACTTCGTAGATCCCACAGACGTACGGATCCATCCTTTGACCCAGAAGCAAAAAACTGAGACGATACTGCGCCTGTTAATAGCTCCTGAGTTCATGTTCAGGTCTCTGATTGGTGTTAGCCAACCTTTGATGTATCTTCCATGGACTTTATCTGTAGTATAACCAAACCTTAGAACCGGGTGCTCTGGGACTAGCCTGTGGTCTCGCACTTCAAACTGAAGTTCACGGTGAGCAACCTTTGGGCACTTGACTGTGAGATAAAGCAAGATGAACTCTGAAGCAGATAGTACCTCTAATAAGGTGCAGAATGGAGATGTCAAAGTGTGAAGATGATAGACTACGTTTGACGTCCGCAGCGTTTTCACGACGCGTTCCGAAGACAAGTCCCAGATATGAACATTACGATCCGCTCCGGCGGATATAAGTTTGTGGCTCGTGTCACGGATGGCCAGTAGCGATTGCACTTGCGAAGTGTGTTTGATCGCCAAGGGTCGGGGGGACGCGTATAAGAGGTCTGAATTTACATCCCAAAGATGAACTGCATGATCATAACCTCCAGTGGCAAATTGCATGGGTTGTATCATGCTAGTTACAGCACTTACACCTCCTCTCTTAATCTTGTTCCATGGCCTAGGAAGAAAAAGAACTTCGCCCTGATATACCTCAAGGTGAATTACTGGTCGTCCTATGCATATTTGAATGAAATAAAAATATGCAATGACACACCTTATCTGTGCCACATCGCAAGCGACACCAAGAGAGTTGTTCATGATCTCTAGCATGGCCCAAGATCACCAGAAAGTCGTTTCCAGCCCGGACAATGCATGCATCATCAATGAATTCATTAGTCCTCTGAGTTTTAAGGGAGAATTGATGCCTACTCATGGTGATGAGTAGGGATGAAGGAAAATCGAATGAATTATCACCTTAGTGATCTAGCATCAACCAGGTCGACAGAGCCGTGCATAGATACAGACGCAAGAGATCGTTCGTTGAAAAGTATAAGCCGACGAACTCTGTCATGCTGCGACAAAGGCAAAAGTTCGGACGTAATGGCACAGGGCGACGTAGAATTGTTGAACGTCTCTTTATTGTCTGTACCGTGGTCCAATGGTGCTCGGCGAGATAGCTCCATTGACGAGTCAGAGATGCAGCTTGTACTCCTTCTAAAGAAAGAAGAAGATAGAGATCCTCCTCTTTCGATTGACGATGGAGCTATCCCGTCGTGTGAAGAAAACTTCGTGGTTTTATAAACTGAAGGTACCAGAGAAGCAACTGGCCACAAAAACGGCGTTGTGCATGAATGGAATGAAGGATGTTCTGCGGCAGAAATACCAAGCACACCAGATTTGAAGACGCGCGGAGGCTCTAGCGAATCGGATGTTATCGTCGGGAAAGTTTCTAAGCAGGAAAACAAGTTACCCTGTAATCAGGAGGCTGCAATGTGAATAGACAGAATTGAAAATCAAATTTTTTTTACCAACCAATGGCGCCCGAGAAGATGGCGGGACCGAGTCTGTGCTTTCCAAACTATCAATGTTTTCAGCAATGATAATCTCATCACGTATGTTATTCGATAGACTTCCAGGCATAGAAGAGGCATCAAGCCCAGGTGAAACAAAGGCTAAGAGTGGGAAATTTGAGGCAGTCGAGATCATATAGTGGAAGAGAGAACCTTACCAGGGGAAATGTCGACTGGTGAGGAATGACTGTCGCTATATTTCCTGCATCCATCGTCTACGGCCGACATAGCACAGTCATTGACGGGCCAAGAGCATTGAAGAGGTGCGACCGGTTCAGTGTCATCTCTGTTGAGGCTTCGAGCTTGTCGCATCTGCCAGTCACTTCTCAGACGCTGATAATATGGCAGCGCCCTCCTGCACTGAGGGGGAACGACTGGTGATCCGAGGGGTTCTGATCTTGTAGACTTCCTGAGTTGAGCAGAAGGCCTAGAAGTGGAAAATGGGACATTCGATGTCACATATTGGGAATGTGAGCTTGAGCTGAACTCTTGATCAAAGTGCATGCGTTTCGAGGAAGGACCATCATACAAAGCCTTCCATCGTGTCGATGGGTTGGTATACTGCAATTTTTTGGGAGGTGAACGAAAAGAACAAGATCCAGTATGAGGACGATTCAACGGCCTCTGATAATAGCGTGTTCCGTAGCCGCCGGGTTGGAGTGTTCCTCTGATCCTGCCAGTTGTCCTTGTAGGACGGATGACAGGGACAGAAGCTCCTTTCCTGTTTGATGGCTTCTCATTTGGTTGTGCATCCTCATTCATAGCATCCGTGGTGAGCGTAAAGAATAAGTTAGAGCAGTTGTGTGGATCCAAGAAGTCACGAAGATAAAGTTACATTGTGACTGACTCTCTTTGACAAGTCTGCCATCACTCCTGTCCCCAACTAGGAACGGCCAGAAATGAATCTCATACATTCTGTTTCAATGACAATCGCGAAATGTGACAGGCCCCAAAGAGACGTTCGACTCACAATTTGAACAAGTTTGAATCAACGTTCAGGTCCGAGTCGATTATAGCTCATACTTTGCCTGCACCCATAGGACTATCGGCCTCATTGTCCCGATTGAATCAAAGGCTACATACGCTGATTTTTCTCATTGTGCGTGATTTTGTTTGCCTTACCTTGCAAATATCATCTTGGATATACAAGTTGTCTTACAACGGGACTGACTTTGCTATAGAATTGACAGAAACTTGGATTGAATGTTCTTGTGGCGCCACCATGGTTAGCACTGTGGACAAAACAGCATTCCATCCTTCCACCGACAGAAACTATGTATGTCTGTTTCATCATTTAAAACACCGTATATGTTAGAGACCTGCTAAAAACTCGAACCCGTCATTGACTATTGTGATTATGATCCACGAATTGAACAAAGGAACCCAAATTAATTTGACCACCCTCCTAGTTCGACAGCAAAAGCGACAGCAAGCTTGGAAAACTCCAGCATGTGCGAGAAGCTGAATTCGTCAGAAATATCGATACGACTACAGCAAATGGTCACAGTCTATGCGCAAATAAATCACTAATTGCTTACTCGTTGATTGAATGAATATTCTTGTTGGAGTTTTCAAATGCACTCTCTAAATCCTAATTAGTGTTCGTCCGCCACAAGAAGAAGAAGCTGACCAATGGTGAAGGAAGACCGGTACCCTGCTTTGCTCCACGAGGCGCTGCGATTCAGTTGTCAGCATGTGTTAGGCAGGAACATAGATGAATCTCAACTGGTCGCTACAAGCATACCCGCATTTAGTCTTAACGAAATGGCTTAGAAATTTTTTTTATCAAGTGACCAGGGGCGCACCTCAACGTAGGGAATATCAAGATACTTGTCGACAAGCTCTTTATTGAACTGAGTGACACTATTACCCAACAGTTGGTCAGCCATATATTGTAGTATAGCTGTAAAGGACATACTGCGGATCGACAAAGTCCGTAATAATTCCGACCTCTTCCGGTGTTCCTCGCTGGTCGAAGGTCAGCCCAAGCTTGCAAGGAGATCACGGGAGAAATGACCTTAACCCAGGCTGTCATGTCGAACTGATTTCTACGGTCACACAAGTACTGTGAGGAATGAAACGACGTACATACCTGGCTCATGGCCAACACGTTGACAGAACGCCTCTCATAATCTTGAGCAACCGCTTGCGATCCGAGGAGACCGCCTTCCTGAAGTCAACTCAGTATAGACTTTTCCCATACACTGATGATAAATCGTTACTTCGGCGGAATACCAGTGGAATTCAACAGCACGTTCCGGACGGAAGTTGGCTGCAATCAGCGCACGATAAGCTTCCAAGATCGTGACGCTTCCGGATCCATCATCTACAAGTCGTGTATCAATTTTGGCTGGAATAAAGGAATGGTTCATCCCACCATCCGCGCCTATATGGACATCAATTATCAGAGTAGCTTGAGCAAAAAAAAACCGGTCACGAACCAGGTGCAGGTAGGAATGGCCACAAGTTCGTGCTGCCATGATGGAAAGAATTATCAAGAAAATGATCACACAAAACGTTTTCGCTTCACCTGTCTTGGTGGGCACCGATGATGACAACTCCGTCATCAGTTGCAGACGTTCCATTGATCCTGACAATCTATCGTTGAAGACTGAGATAAGACCAAGTTCAATAGATTGTTCATACTAACGATCGAATTCTGGCCCCAAGGGTGATTAAATTCAGAGATCGAAATCGATTCTCGAAGAGATTTCGACGTCGTCTCGTCTGTGATCTGTCGTATTCTATCAGTACTCTCCCAACAACACAAGAGGTCTACGTACCTCCTTGATGCGAGAAAAAAGCCATTGTTGACTTTCCCTACCAGTCTACACAGGATGAGATTATTGGTCTACCTGAGAGCTGAGTCCTTACGTCACTTCGATAATCTGTTGGAAGAAGCCACATCAGGGGATCGGCAATAGGTAACAGAGGAATTTATCTCACGTCGAGTTCGGAAACTGGAAAATTTCTTAAGATTTCTCTTTGGTCCCTTGGTGGAAAGAGTCCTCAAGATGGGTTTGACTCGTTCTGTGGCGTTTGGCGATGGAAATGAGGCTGATGAATTCCCGTGGTTAGGAGTCCTTGTCTGGATGATAAAAAGGTTGAGAGCACCTGTGGTCTGCAGCCTTGTATAGGCTGAGCATCCCAGAGTTTGTGTGTCAGTACTATGTATATGACAATGAATAATTGGCTTCAAAGTATCCATCAGAAATCATGAATTCGACTTACACGTCGAAGAACCTGATCCCCTTTGCCTTCAGTTGAACCTGTTTGATAATATTAAGATCTCATACAGCAGACATGGGTGACATAAGTAACCTTATCCAGCTCCGACATCCAAATGGGTTTTCTTCCTTCAACCTCCACAAGACGCTGTGCATTGAGATCCAGAGAGAACCCCGGATAGCTTGTCAAGAGTCCAGCGCCAATTAAAGGTGTTTGTCCTTCAAACGGAGGAATTGCGGTGACAATACATGTGAAAGCCAACAGAAGGGACAAATAACGCATGGCAAATTGAGGTTGAGGCTGAAGGAACAAGTCACGGACGGTCGACGCGTAAGGTTGGGACTCGGTCATGTGATCATTTCAAAATGAATTTTCAATTTGTTTCCAAGTTACTCTGCTTGACTTGTCCACGGCGATGTCCAAGGCTGCTGCGAAAGCTAGAGCACAGGTTGTGGTATGTACAGGCACATCATTCTGCCCAAGTTTACTAACTATCTTTCTATGATCAATGGTCTGTTCATGTAGCGTCTGCTGATTCCGGCTGGCAAGGCTGCTCCGACTCCACCAGTTGGCCCAGCGCTTGGAGCTCGTGGGGTCAAGTCCATGGACTTCTGTAAAGAATTCAATGCCAAGACTGCACACATCGAGCAGGGCGTGCCTATACCAACTCTCGTTACTGTACAACCCGACCGCACATTTACCTTCATCACGAAAACACCTCCAGCTTCCTATTTCCTGAAGAAGGCAGCTGGCATTGAGAAAGGGACCGGCAAGCCAGGTCACGTATTCAACGGGACGGTTAGCCTCAAACACGTGTATGAGATAGCGAAGATTAAATCGACAGATGAGCATATGAAGCATCTTCCCTTGGAATCTATCGCCAGGATGATTGTTGGTAGCGCTAAGAGTCTAGGCGTGCAAGTCGTGCCGTGAGCCGAGTCTCGTAAGTGATAAACATCCTTCTTCTCCATTTCTACTGACCTGGTTAGTAGATCATTTCCCGTCGACTTATCACCCTTCACCAATTTTATACGTGTAAAATTAGCTATATTCCATACTATTGCTAAATGTCTACTATTTGCTCTAAATACAGGGCTCAAGAAATGTTTCGCTTCAATACGGAATGACTGTCAAATGATATTGGGCTTCTACTACATTCAGGGCTTGTTTGATAAAGCAGCCTTTGTACTAGAAATGATTTTGGCTGCACGGTTGTCCCACGTTGCCGTGATGCAATAAAACGCGAGATCTGGATGCAGAAAACTCACCCTTGGGCTAAGTTATATTCAAAGAAAACAAAATCCTGTTGATATCGTATGCCGGCAGCCCAAGACGACAGGCGAAACCCGAAGACATGGATACACGTTGAATGCCTGCCCGCATCTGTATGGTCTATTCGCCTGCGACGTTACTACCTAATGGAGGGATCCGCGTGTAGTCGAGAAGAACGATTCGAAATCTATGATTCTCTAATTGGAATAACACGACATTTTCTTATTCTTGTGATGATGGTGCGTGCCAATGTTTTTGAATAGGAATAAGGAACGATGCCGGTCTTTGTTTTCTGATACAAGGTTGTCAGACCTTCTCAGTTCTCGGCTATTCAACACGCGTGCCCTGTTCGATCATTCTGCCTCGACTTTGACCGTCAAACGTCTGCTCCACTGACGAAGACTTTGCGTGAGCTTTTCGATTCTCCACACGTTTCTGTCGTGTTCGGTCTTTATCTTTTTACCAGAACGACCACGTTTTCGATCGGTTCTGGTATTCCCACATCCCATCATGGACTGACCTTGTATCTCGTCAAATCTATCGGTTAATATAATGGCTTCGTCAAGTTAAAAAGCAAGGAGGTTCCGAAGTCCTTTGCCGACTTTCCCTACCTGAGCCCCCAGCAGCATCTTACTGCCTCTCAATGACTACTGCTTCTAATGATGTTCTCTCCTGGACTAGCCAAGACCCACGTGAAAGTTCGCTCTTCAACTCCTGGGGTATTCTTTATCGATTTCAGGTGTGTCTGTATTGCTCTTTGCGACTGTCACCGATAGTTAACATTTCTTTCCAGACATCCGTAAGCGCCAGTGGACAGAGTGTCACGACTTTGTGGCGGACAATTCGCCCTAATAAAGAAGATCGAGTGGCGAAACTTGAGTGGTCGAGTAATGGCGGACTCGGACGTGTCATCATGGGAAAGGTAAGCTCATTCCTCCTGCACTCTACGCAAAGCTTGATCAATGTCGTGTAGAATACCCAACCAATGGCCGATCTGGTCATACCGGATCCCAACGTCAACGTCAGTTCCGTTGATGTTTCAAGCGAACAAATTTCTTTCTGACGCTCCTTGCAGGGCATGCGATATTTCACTGGTCCTGATGGTGCACAGTACCGATGGCGACCAAACCACCAAAATCATGACATTCTGGTCTGCTCTGTCAAATCCTTTAGTTTGTACGTCATCAACTGATTTTTTTTTTTTTTTGGCCAGCTACAGGACAGCAGTGGGGTAGTTATAGCTCTTTTCCGTCCGACTCGGCCGACCCGCTACCAGATCGGCGACGTTTATGGCGAGTTGCAATTCTTCCGTTCAGCTGGTATGGGTACTGTGGTACGTGTGTTGCCTGGCATGTCGATGTTTCGTTAACGAATCCATATCAATCAACAGATGCATCCTCCAATAATGGACACAGTCGTCGTCACCATGATGCTTTATCGTTTCTGCGCTCAATGGAATCTTTGAGCTGTTCAGTGGCATGCGAAGGCGTGAACGAGCATCATTTTTGTACTATATAGTGTCTGACGTCCATCTTTCCAACCTTGTAAAATACACTTTTATTTAATCATACACGCATTCATAAGCGCCTCAGTTCTCAAACAACTTTCTTAATGACTCAGACGATTCTACGCAGTGGTTTCCCGAATCGAAGATAGGAAAAATTCGGCCGACATTTGATTTGATAATTTTTGGTTTCGAGAAACTCACGCGGAACACAAAAAAACGAGGCTTGAAGGCAGAGCATGGAATCGGGTTGGAACACGATGTGGACTACATACAGGTACAACAGACAAGGAGTCTCAGTGGTCATCCGACCCTCCACGCCTTTCTGACTTGTGCAGGATACATGCACACCATTTATAATTTCACCTTGACTTCGACCTCCTGATCTTCTGATGAAATAACATCAAGAATCTCATCTACCGTGCGCAGGACCCACTCGGTACCTTCGTCACTCGAGAGCCACGCATCTTCTGCGGACAATCCCTCCAAATTTCGGGCCTTGAGAAGGCCAAACGTATGGCTTGTAAGTTGTGGACCAACCCGGCCCTCTGCCCGCAACGTAGCGATCCCAACTACGGAACCTAAAGCACGACTGAGATTGCCCTGATCGGAATCGACGACTCCACTCTCGTCATGGAAGGCTCTTGTACCCCCAGTGAGAGGTGAAAGCACCGTGCCGTAGCTTTGGATGATGAAAGCTACAATGCAACGAGGCAGGAAAAAAAAACAATAAGTAATGATGGCACACGGGATCATTGTACATGTACGAGATCAAGACCGTGATTGGTTGAGGCGCAAGGGGTAAGACTGATGGATATCCAAGCATCAGATGAGTAGGGCACACATGCACCAGATCGGCCGATGGCAAGGTCCTGCAGAAGGAAACTTATGCCCATCCCACGCCTAGATCGGGAAAAAAAGTGACAGATGTAAGGAACGTGGTACTTACATATGAAGTCAGGATGATAAGCCCCCAATTTGTCGTGGAGTTTATCTGCATGAGGCGTATAGATGGAATTCCACAAAGCTTTGCCCCGCTCAATTGTCGATTCGATGTTCTCGGGCGTTGCGAGCCTGCATAGAACCATGTCACGGTAATTCAAAACAACCGTCAGGTTCACTTGTGAGCACTCAGGGAGTGCCGAGGAAGCCTTCGGCATGGAGATAAAAAGAACACGCACCTGCGGGAGTGGGATCTCAGGGCCTGCTTTACGTCGTCATCGAGCGCTCCATGCAATTCGGCAAGTGACAGAATGACCTATAGAAAGTCCGTTCATAAGTCCTAGATATTGACATGCAATGACGGCAAGGTAGCCATTAAAGGAGGTGATTAAGTACCCACTCGAGGAACACCCACGAAAATCGTACTTTTCAGAGCCGATTCCCGCATAAGTGCAGCCTTGTTTACAGCATGAGCCACGTTGACTTGGGAATTCGGTTCGGGCCTAGTCACGAAACGGTACAGATGACCTATAGACACTGGACGGTTGGCAGTAAGAAGCGAGCATGTCTGGGTATTTGATAAGTTCGAGAAGATAAGATGGAAAATAATGAAGGGTGGTTTACGTACCGCAAGGACTAACCAGCCTGTCTCCGCATTCTTGAGTTTTGCATCTTGGGATGTACGAGCGAAAAGAGCATTCAGTTTTGCTACAGAAGGACTTGGCAGAACGTTCGGATTGCGTAGCGTCAAGAGGTGTTTAATGGATGGGGGAAGGCGCTTAACCATTTGTCTACCAAGCAATTTACGAAGCCTGTGGAACCCGGACAAGTCTCAAAGAGGGTACACTCGTTCACATCACCGCCGTGTGATACACATACGTGGGGAATCAATGAACATTATTAACATCAGAAATTTTTATTTTTGCATTGTTCCGTCACCAAGTTCCTAATGAAAAGACAAATGCTATTTGCTCATCACTACATTTCAAGAACATGTTGCTCTAGCAACCAGTACTGGCAACACCATCTAAGCAGTGGGCAGGAAGGAAAGGCCGCCAAACACCCACTCAGGGGGCGTTGCGGGTTAGAAGAGTTTAAGATTTGCAGGACTATGCGGATGAAGGGTATCGGGTGTAATGCAGATCCATGTAATATGCGACAAATCACCATGGAGCGAATACGGCGAGAAAAATGGAGAAACAGTGTGTGCCTGTGTGTTTAGTTGATGTAGTACCATCCGAGAGAAGTAGGTTGTCCATTAGAGCCCAAGAGCTGGTTAAGAGGATTGACATTGCCCATATCATACATGGCACCTGAAACAACATGAGTCTTGACACTCTATCTGTATGCTATCCTGCACTCACCGAATGCGAAGTAGGCGGCAACCCAAGAAGTGTTATCCATGAAGGTCTTGGTGGTCTGCATCCAGTTCCAGACTTGGCCCTCACCACATTGAGCTCCACCACCAAAGTTCTGGATAGCAGCAAATTCTGAGATGAGAGTATACCTCAACAAGAATTTTACATACCTGGCAGGCATATTCGGTGACCCAGATAGGCTTGCCGAAGGCGTTGTGCATCTCCGTCAGGTAGTCAATGAAGGCCTGCGGATCAGTGCCATAGAAGTGAACAGCGATGCCGTCGAACTGAAAAATTCGTTCTGTTGAGCTTGTCTATCACTTTAGGACATCGATAACCAACCGTGCAACCACCGCAAGCGGTAAAGAAATCCTGGAGCCAAGTCTTGCCGGAAGGAGCGTTGGTGGGGGCGGGAGAAATTAAGCTGTAACCCTTGGCCTTAAGAGGCTGAATGTACTGTTGCCAGACCTGAGCAGCGTGCTGAGGAGTCATATCTGACTGGCCCTGTTGATTGGGCCTAGGAGGGGTCAACAAATGTATGACAACTTGAGGTAATGGACTTACTCATTGAATCCAAGAGCGAAACGTGCGTAACCCTCAACTACAATACGGGCAAAGTCCGAAACCTGTTTATCACCCCAAAGCATGGGAACTCCCTGGAAGCCAAGTTCCTTCGCCTTGGGGGGGATCCAAGGACTCCAAGTATAAAGACTAATCTTGTGTTGGTACAAAAAATGGAGATGAGAGAAATAAAAAGTGCTGACTGAGTGCTTTGATCAGTTTTGAAGTAAGTGAGAGCCTGATCATCGTCTTGGGGCCAAGCAATGCCAACTTTGCCTCCACCGGAGCTGCTCGAGCTGGTAGAGGTATTGGATGTGCCGGAAGAGCCGGAAGCAGCCTTGGAAGTGGCAGCGGGAGCCGGAGAGCTGCTAGCCTTAGTGGGAGCCGCCTGGGTGGTTGCAGGCTTGGCGGTGGTAGTAGGCTTAGCGGTAGTAGTAGGCTTGACAACAGAAGAGACGGCCGAGGGGGGAGGACGAGGTTTGCAGCGTTTACTGTTGGTGGAACGCTTCTTCTTTGCGAGAACGGCATGAGAAGCATGCGAGCGGGCAGCGATGTGATGGGGGTCTACTGAGAGAGCAGCGACAGGCGTGACGCCATAGGAAAAGGCAAGGATCGCTATAGAAGAAAGAGCGAAGAGGTTGAGGAATTTTGACACGGCCATCGTGAAATAACTCGTGAGGGAGCGACAATAAATGAATGAAAGATGCCAAGGCCAATGTCGAGAGGGAGATGGAAGAAAAAACTGTGTGGATGAGTGTCTTTTTTGACATTTTATTTAATAAACGGCGGTTGTTGCCGACATCAGCGCACAGACCATTCTGCCAAGCGAGGAACCGCGCGCGCCATCAGAAAAGTGACAGAAATTTCATCGTCTCCAAGGCTGCACGGGGGCCAGAGTGAGCTAAATTGAATTCGGGGAGCGTGTACGCGTCGGAGAAGGCGCTGAGGGCCTGCTGCGCACTGTTAGGCGTGCACCACCACATCATAAGTTTACTTTTGAGGAACAACAGTTTGAATGCCATGGCGACACAAACATACTTGCCTCATGCGGCAAGTCCTGTTTGTGCATGTTTGACCACATAAAGGTCTTGTGGCCAACTGGGTCGCGTTTTTCTTGACCTCCAAGTTTGACACGAAGAAACCGGTTCACTCAAGTTCATTCCACGTTCATCAACCACTCAACTCTCACAAAGCCCACGCACGCTCTCATGTCTGAAGCCCTTGCCGCCCCTGTCCCCGAGAACGGCGCTCCAGTCACGCAAGAAGAGGCTCCTGGCTTCAAGGTAATCAATCACATCCATTCTTACGCCCATTTCCTATCGCTCACATGGCCTTCAGGTCTTTGCCGGAAATCTTGCGTACTCCACAACGGATGAAGGGCTGAAGGCTTTCTTTGCCCCCGTCGCGAGCGACATGTACGTGGCATATTTGCACAGCCCCCATCTCCATCATTTATCTCTTTCTTAGTCTATCTGCACAAGTCATTCTGCGTGGCACCCGCTCCGCAGGCTATGGCTTTGTTGCTCTCGCCACCGCAGAGGCCGCTCAGAAGGCTGTCGAGACCCTTGACAAGAAGGTGCTCGACGGTCGTCAGGTAATAGTCGAGGTTGCCAAACCCGCTGAGCAAAAGGACAAGGAAAAGAAAGAAAGGAGGACCAAGAGGAGACCCGGCAGGCGTGGCGGTAAGGCCGTCCCCGGCGAAGTTTCAGAGGCTGAGGCCAGCGGCGAAACAGCAAAGGTTGACGAAACCGCCGCCAATGCTCCTGGCGCCGACGAGGCCGCCAAGCCTAAGAAGAAGAAGAAGAAGGGTCCCGTAAGTGCCTTAATACTTTAAACTTCATGATATCATCTCATTCCGTCCTTTGCCTGATTTAGCGCAAGCCCAAGGTCAGGGCTGAGGGTGAGGTCTCCGATTCTCCTGCTGCCGCTCCCGCCACCGAGGCCGATGATGCCTCTGCCGCCGCTGCCCCTGTTGAAGGGGCTGCGAAGAAGACACCTCGCGCTCGCAAATCAAGGGTCTCGCGCACTCCTCGTCCCGTTGGTGAGGATCCTATTGGCGAGCCTTCCAAGACCATGCTTTTCGTTGCCAACCTTGGTTTCAACATTGATGATGCTGGCCTCTCTGACCTGTTCACCGATGCTGGTGTCACCGTCAACTCTGCTCGTATTGTGCGCAGGCGCTGGGGGCAGCCACGCAAGAGCAAGGGTTACGGTTTTGTTGACGTTGGCAGCGAAGAAGAACAGAAGAAGGCTATCGCTGCCCTCGAAGGCAAGGAAGTTGGTGGAAGGCCCATTGCCGTCAAGGTCGCCGTCAACGCCTCTGTTCATGATGAGGACGTCACTGTTGACGAGGGCAAACCTTTGACCGAGGCCGCCGAGGTTGCCCCAGCTGTCTGATTGTTACGCATGCTCACGCTACGAAATGCTTTTTATGACTCAGTGATCGTTGAAAGTTCCTTGATCGTTTACTCCTTTCACTAGTCAGCTCTGGTGCTCAATCGTTCATAATGTTGTGGTTGTTTGATGACGAACATACCCTCTCTATAATCGTGTGGCGTGAGTGAGTCAACGGAAGCAAATGTTTTACATACATACAAAACTACAAACACGTGAGATGCAGTCCCTTGTTTACGTGTTATTTGTTCAAATATGTCTGGAGATGAAGACGACTATCTATCTGACAAATTTCTAATTCCTGAAGCATCCAGCTCAACGCAGCCCAAGACTTACACTCAGCTGCGCAAAAATGCCGAGAAACAATCGCGATTAAAGAACGAACAGAACAAGCTCAAGAGCAGACGACAACGTGAACTCGAAACGCGTGAACAAGGCCTCAGCAAGAGCCTCTTCGAGCGTGCACAGGAGGAGGAGGATGCGGGCATCTCTTCTGGTAATAAGGCACTTTTAATGATGAAGAAAATGGGCTTCAAACCGGGGCAAGCTCTCGGCAAGGTCGAAGAACCCGCGGTGAAATCTGTTGTATCATCTCAAGGCATTCAATCTCCAGTAGAAGCTGGCCCTAGCTCTCCAGATCCGATTGGTCCAGTATCAGGTCATATTGTAAAACCGGTCACTTTGAACGAATGGCAAGGTTTGTCGTTGTCTGCATCTGCTGTGAGGGACTTTTAATTCAAGGCCTGTGTGATAGGGAAGAAGGGAATTGGTCTAGGAAAAAGAGCAGTATCACCATCTGCCTCAGCCGAAAGAGCTGCTAAAATGGCGAAGATGGCCAAAGAAGCTGAAGAGACCAGCCAGCAAGACTACCGAAATAGGGCACGACGGGAATATGAAGAAAAACGGGCAGAAGGACGACTCGGTACATTGCTTCCTATTACTATCAGTTCATTGCATCGAGCTCTCCGTCAGGACCGGCGCAACGCACTTGCATAACCTTAGATGAGCAAGCAGGAAGAACAGTGAGCACCATCCATAACACCATGGAAGTTGATGGCGCTCACGTCCGATGATTCCTACCTTTTTCGCTCGCTTGCGGATAGTTTCATGTCTTATGGTTGAATCCTATCAACCCTGATTCGTTCCCCGAAGGCCTCGTGGACGCGTTGGCGCTACGCGGCGCCACAGGGCTTCCACACGATTATCATGGTGAGCCGATCCAGGTGCGCTTGCGAAAACAGATGCAGGCAGATGCACTCCATCCGCTGGATGACGCGCTCCTCACACCAAAGAGCTCCACTCTCATCGATAATTTCCCTCCGGAGGTAATCGAAGAAGCTGTCCAGTATTTACGTCTTCAGGTGGAATGATTTGCAATTTTATGTCTATCCTTTCTTAACTATTCCCCCTTTAGGCCCAGGATCGTCTCTCTCTTGTACTCACCTATCTTCGCGACGTCCATCGGTATTGTTTTTGGTGCGGGGTACACTATCAGGACGATGAAACGATGCAGAGGCAGTGTCCTGGGCCTGATGAGGAGTCTCATGATTGATTTTTCTTCAAAGTACCCGTAATCTCTTGTTCTTTTGTGGAACAAGACAATCGTATTGGTTATTTCTATACTTCGGCCGCGTGTATCCACGTTACTTTCAGTCCCATCCGGATGCATCCGATCTTTCAACAGCCTCCTGCATTACGAAACAATTTGGCTGGACAAACATCATTCAAAAACGAAGGACATCCCCCAATAGAGGAAGAAAGTCAGAGACATTGCTATGATGACCAACATGACGAGTGAGGGACAGGGAAAGTGTATCGAAAGATTCGACAAAATGAAAGCGTGTTCCGCCAGAAGTGGCCATGAAAATCCAATTCAAACTAAGAGGAATATCTGTTATCTATTGTTACAATAATCACGTCCAATGTCCGGAACAAAGGTTCTGTTTAAAACCACTTGAGTAGAAAGAATCATAATCCAGGATTGAAAGCTCAGCAGATATGAGCGAGAGAGCGGTGTTGTGGACGATGGAGTGTAAAATTGGTGAAATGCGGAGTCGAGATACGTGTTCCGACACTGCGGCGACCGAAACAATGAGTTTTCGCAACTTCACCGGAGGAATAAGGTTCGAACGCATGGGACTCAATATCGCTAGTAGCGATGGGAAGTGAGCCTGAACTAGAGTTTGGCCAAAAGGCGGGCAGTGTAGGCACAGTCATCGGCACCAGGGAAATTGGCGGAGAATCACGAGATTCATGTGAAAATGTGGGCGATGTAGGCGAAGCGCCGGGCGTTTTACGGCGGACGTAGGAAGAGATGGGAGTATTAGCGGCGAGGTCAGAAGCCGAACCATAGACATTGACCGAGAGATTGTTTGTGGATCTTCGAGAAAGGCAACGGACGGATGCAGCCCTGGGAGAAGAAGAAATGGCCTAGATAGAGATCGTGAGCCACATAAGGAGGGCGATTCTAAGTTAAGATGATGGCTCACGCGTGCGGGAGATTGATCACGTTCGAATGAGGATGAGCAGGAAGAGCCAGGAGATAGGCTATCTCGACGATAGCCCGGCTGAACCAAGACATAAGTTGTATGAAGAGAAAGATAATTAGAAAGCATACAGTGACGGGTGAATAAGGGGAATAACGAGCGGTTCTGGGTCGACTTGACTCTCGCAAAGACTGCGTGGATTTGGACCTGGAACGCATAGAGATTCCAGCACCTACCAGTTGGGGTGAGGTGGAGGGTGAACCAACGGTAGATTGGGGTCGATGATCCGGGATCTTTATAGATTGGTCCAGGCCAAGAGACGCCATAAGCTCGACAAAAGAAGGAAGGGTCATCGTTGCGGAAAGTTGAAAGGATGACGAAGTCGATGTTTAAGTAGTATAGAAGGAGGCAACCTTGTATACGAAGACGCCCAACACAGGAACGCAAGGGCTAAAAGCGTGTTGGTATCTGAATACCCTAGAAACAACCCACGGTCAGGTTATCATCATTTTCCTATTATCGTCGGAGTGGTCGTGAAGACCAAAACAGAAATCATCCGGTCGGCAAGGCGATATGAGTTACTAATTGGGCAACTCCACCGATGATGCCATCGCCCGCCATCAGCTGGTCTAAGGGCAACAAAACCCGAGGGTAATCCTGTATAATTGTTGTTTCATTAGAGATCAGGAGCTGTCCCTAATCAGCCAAGCAGGCAACACACTTTACCTGAAATTCTGTTCACCTTCTCTGGTTGAGGCCTTTGTGTATTCCGAAAGGAGGGCGAGTGATTGTGTCCGTGTCAAATGAGATCGATACCATCAGAGTTAACGGTAGCCCCGTAACTGTTGCTGGTACCATATCACCAAGGGTCTCTTGACACCAAGGGCAGAGTCATATGCACATGCAAATTGTGTGTGCTAGTCATTCTGTGCTCCGACAGATGGAAGATACTCATCCTTGTATTGCTATGATTAATATGATGTCAGGAAGGACGACAAGATGTGAGTTCCCTGAAGATTTACTGAGGGAGCCCAAGGTTACCCAGTCAGTCAAAAATCGTCAAAATGGACGATTCGGTGATCATGCCAAGTCCAAGTACGTCTTTAAGTGTGTTGAATAATCACATGCACAGCCACATCATTTATTTTTTGTTACACACCACTACCGTCATGAACCAACAACAGGGGGGACAAGCTGCAGGTGCTGGCGGACAGGGGGGTACTATGCCATTTGGGACTCAGAAACAAGATATGGAGTACCTTTGTGCGGGTACGATTGACGATGAAGTTTAACTGAACCCATGTTCTTATTTTTGAAACGAAGATTGCGGCGCCAAAAACGAGATTAAGTCGCGAGAGCCCATTCGTTGCAGAGAGTGTGGACATCGCATCATGTACAAGAAGCGAACAAAGCGCAGTACGTTCTTCGTGTAAACGGTTCTGATCGTGTTTAATGTGAACCAGTGGTACAATTCGAGGCACGATGACGTTTATACTCCTCACACTTCCCAAAAGGCCGATTATCCGTGCCTCTCCGAGACATCAAACAACACGCTACCGTATCCAATCTCTACTATGCAGACGGACATCCCCAGTCTTCCCTCCATCCGGAAAAGGCACACGCGACGAGCATGAAGAGACTACATTATCATGTTTTTCTTTGTAATCCTACGAGAGAAGTTTGATCAGCGTGTAGTAGTAGTTGAGAATTGTAGAACGAGTTGAGATTGACAATCACTAGTGGCCCGACGCCAATGTGCCAAACCGCAATGGCGAACAATCGATCCGAAAATTCCGCACGACTGAGCCGAAACCCAAGGGTTACTTTTGTGAACTACAGTGACACTAGATCCAACGTTGCAAGGAACTCAAATAACAGACGGTGTGGCGTTTGAGACACGTTCCTCTTGTCATCGTAACTACTTCGGCTCTGTGTCCAAACGTTCATGCATGGACGGCGCCGGTGAACTATTTAGGTCGGTTCCCACCGTAACTCCTGTCAGGGCGCGTTCTGTCCGGCTGCTAGTTCTTAAACCAGTTCAAGCCTAGTTGGGGGCATTGATTCCCCGACAGAAGTGGGAATGATGACTTGATTTCGTGTTTTGGCTTTGATTCGAAGACGAAGTTGCCTGCTGAATGCTTTGACTCGACTGTGATGAAACTCGAAAGGCTTCAAGTCTTTTGCAGCTCTTGGACGTAAACCGCCGTATTCGAATTTCTGTGCTATCCTGTATTCCCCTGACCATGTCGCTGAGTCAATGTGTCCTTCAAAACCTGTCTGGGATGATCGAAATCAAAGCTCTCAACCGATAGCTTGAAGCTTGAAAGCTAAGTCTGAATTGAGACAATAAGGCGGGACTAGACAGGAAATCACGTTGCGATGCAAGTCATGAGGCAGGCGCCATTTGCGACGTTCAAACAACCGCGGAGCATATCGGGGGTAGTCTGGGTGAGCTGTCGCAGTTTCTCTATCATCGCTTCAAGTTCTTTACGGAGATGTCCAGGTCGCGTACTGTGGACGTCTCTTGGGCCTCCAGCCTCGGGTATAACAGACCCAGCAAGTCCAAACTATTAGCATCCTAGTACTCAAATGGGCAGATATATCTTCAGGTTTGCTGAGTGGAGACGGCAAGTAGGCTGTTGTGGATACCGAGCGCTTAAAGAAACAGGTCCGAATCCACCACTCTGCTCGGGTAGTGTGAGATGGATTGCACAGTCAACTTGAAATGTTCTGATCCAAGGTCTGGCGCTGGCTCTTGAGCGCTCGAGCGCTTAGGTCGTTGCCTTCACAACCAAAAGGGGAAGTAAATATTTATATTCATACTGTTTGACTATATTTGAAACTAAAGATACCAAGATTCCTTCGTAATACTTCTCACACAAGCAATCAGACCCTAATGCAAGCAGGCAAAGAGTCGAGAGACCGTAGTGTGTCCGGAGATCTCGAGGTACATTACACTTCTACACACTCTGCTTCCGCTAATTTTGATCTGCAGGAGTCTGAACCAGAATCCCCGCACAATGACGATTTCACTAATCCACCTGGAAAGCCAGGCCGTAAGAAAAACCCAAAGTAAGTCGCTTGGCGCTTGGCGCGCGGTCACGGTTGAATCTAATATGCAATTTGTGAAGCTCTCAGGCAGCAAGACGCGACCAGAACCGCATTGCTCAACGTGAATTTCGTTTAAGGAAACAGCAAAGGGCATGGTGATCGTCCTTTCGCGTTTTTTTACTGTTCTAATGTATGTCTCTGTAGATCCGCGACCTTGAAGCTCGCGTCGAAATACTATCGGGCGGGACAGATGAAGCATTAGGGGAGATGAGAAATATGCTCAAAGGTCTGTCTGTCGTGCCTCCTTCACTCTCATGGCCTCACCTTCCGCGTAGACCTTATGGCCGAAAATCAAACCCTACGTAGTCTTTTGCGCAGTGTAACTGCATTCATTGGCGATGGTGCTGGAGGATTGCTTCCTAAACTTGGATGGGACATGACAGATTTCAACCAGTTTATCAATCGATCTGAAACCGATACTGCATTCGAAGGGTATCAGGCGCGGAAAAAGGCGGCACAAACGAGCGGTCAAGGTCAGAAACGCTCTGCTGACGATGAATCTGTGCTTTCGCGAGCAAAGAGAGCTAGGGCCGGCGAATCCGAGACCGACCGCAACCAGAACGGTTTTAATCTCCTTATGTCGATGGGCGCAACGCCTCTTTCTAACAACATATATTCAAGCGCTTCAAGGTCAGGAGAAGGCGGCGGAATGCTGCAAGACCTTATACGCAGTTCGGCGAGTTCTCCCATGTATCTGCAGCAAGCGTCTCCAACTACCACCTATGCTGGAGCATCGGTTGGTAGCTATCATCAGCCACCATACATGTCGGGAGTCAACCTCAACTTAGAGCAATCCCTTGCACCTATACCTTTTACCCCTCCCAGTACGGGAAATGTTTCTACATCCCAGTCCTTGCCAGCAGCATCTCGTCACTCATCAGAACCTTTAGAAGAGGACGATGATCCAAATAAAGTCGAAGCCTATAAACTCATTCAGTACGTTCATTCATTGCGAAACCCGTCGTTGGCACTTGGTACTCATGGCATCACCAGTTATCATCTCGATAACTATAAGAGAAACAATCAATACTGTCTTCCCTCTTCCCTCCGGCCTTCGATAGTTCAACGGTTCGTGTGAATATTTCACGAATAATGATTTTGCAACTGATCTGAGTGCGTCAGAACAATACCCCATGGTATGTCCTTTTCGTACTCTCAGGAACTTCAGCGCCGGTAATTCCGTGTTTTAGAAAGTGTTATTGACGGAATACTTCACGCTGAATTGCGGGATCGAATGATACTCCTTCGAAGTCCGTGAATTTCAACCTTTGCTGAATGTGGCTTATACCCCCTCTACCTTCAGGTCGCTATGATCTCGTTGAATGCCTGATAGACTACCGGCGCTCCGTCACAATTCACGGCGACGATGTACTTGCTCACAGTAATTGGGAGATCGGTGAAAAGTTCCTCCGGCAATATGGGTTTGTATCTGTATAACTTCGTTCTATTTTGAACCATAGCTCACCTTAATGACAGATTTTTGATCGACCAAGCGACTTTAGCCATCGCTAACCGGTGGCGAAAAGAACGGGGAGACACGGAAATCCGGTTGTCAGATATCGGAAGTTCTGAAAATACGCCACCCGCATAATCTTACTGAGGATTTGGATAGCCGTCGTTAACGGCAGGTGTTTTTTGATTGGTGTCTCTTGTACAATTTTCTTAAGAGGTTGTACAAATTCAATATATACTGGGGATCAATGTTAAAAATCGGGTCAAACATTTAAACACATCCTACTCACCTCAATACTACCACGACGCTTTGCGAACACCATTAATCTCTCCACGGAGAGCCTTGAGCCTGAATTGGAACTGAAGAATAATTTAGCTCTAGAGACGCATTGTTAAGGGATATAGACACACTCGGCACAGTCCGAACTCGCTCATAATGCCCCTCCCCCTTCCTGTTTCGAAGCAACGGTTTTTAACGGTTGTGGGTCGGGTATAGCGTCCAAAAGTGTTCAGCTGTAATTGGGCATGGTGACGGACTTGCGGAGGCAGTGATTGGTTCCGAGCGACATAAAGATATGCTCTCCGAGCTATTTCATTAGCTTGAACACCTTTCCTCGCCTTGATGTCGCGTAGAACACGAATGTTGGGCATGGTGGTCACTGGTTGATGTCTGCTGGTCACAAGTGTCACTCAGTCATGACGCTCCGGTCTGAGTCGGAATTGAAAACCGACGGGTCGAGCTCAAATCCGACCTTTGCATCTAAGTGTTTCTGAAGGGGGACATGGATGTAAACCTGGTGCGTTTGTAATGGCATTCCTTTCTTTTTCTATATCTTATATAGTTGGAAGCTCTAGAATGTCCATCCATAAAGTCCTCCAATTAAAACAACGTCGCACATTCGTCTCCTCACTCTTTGGAATCACGTTTTTCTTAACGTTGCTGACGGTATCGGCTTCCAATATTCTTCCGTGCCCCGCCCGCTCAAACAAAAACCGACTTATGGATGGTGAAAGGGAAGGAGAAGTGCCAGTCGGCAGTCGCGTTACCATCGCAAAGCGTCCGAGGAGGTGGATAGAAGAGAAACATCCCAATACAGAATGATTTTCCTTGCAAAATTTACTCCTCCCCTGGTTCAGTTTTATCATCCATGAAGGACGGAATGAGCGTGTTCAAAAAGTTCCCATCGAACTATTGTCAAAAATACATTGGCTACTTGATACATTCAACTATCTGGTGAGTCCCTGCGATCAGAATGGTCTTGATTGCGGTAATGTCGTTCCTGCTCCTCGTGAGTTGCACTGGATTTCGCGGTTGTGTATGTAACTACTTGTCGGATAAAGGAATAATCAACTCACGGTAATACATTTTCTTGAATGGGTAGACAAGCAATGAAGGCTAGAACATTTATGGCCACCTGGCACAAGAAAATGATGCGCAAGGCGTCGGCATAAGATTCTACAGCTGCACGCTGCTCATTGGGTTGTAAGCTGGGGATAATCTCCGTTGTCTTCCTAAGAATTGATCAGTTATGTTCAATCGCTAAGATATCCTGGCTGTACCGGATCTTGTCGATGAGCTTGACGGACAAGTTCACGATTAGAAACATGTACTATATCAATACAAAACGATTAGCTTGCCTCCGATGAACCAGGGCCCTGTATACGCGTGCGCAGTTTTTGCAGAAGGATAGCTTGTAAGAGAGCCCCGCTAAGACTTACCCCTACAACCTGCCCAGACGTACGAAAAAGGTACGTGACTTGGTTCTGTAAGTATGCAGATGCCAGAAGAGAACACTGATAATATCGTACTGCCTGTGGCGACGGCCATGTCTTCTTTGTATACGCCGGCAATCATGGCCTGAAGTGTATCAATGTCCAAAACAATGGTCACAAGGTAGACGCAAACCAACGATTAAGGTAGTGGTGATGAAGCTCGCCATGCCAAAGCCCTGCGGCACAAGATCCAGGTACAGATGCCAGGTTGAGGATTTTTCCTCCCATAGGACGATAAGGATGCTCGCAAAGATGGTCAAACCACAAGATGCCAAAGTGAGACTGTACAGTCTTCCCGTTCTGCGCATGATCCTGAGTTAAGATTCAACACGATATGGTCTCTGGGCTATACTGGAGAACGAACCAGCCCGCGAGCACGCTCCCAAAGGAAATGGCGATCTAGAGAGGGGATAGGATATTTCACATGATCATTCAAGGGAAGTCAAGTACCGAATGCGGCATCAGATGAAGTCCTAGGATATAGGATGCCTCGTAAGCACTTCCGACGAACCGAAATCATATGTGAGACCGACCAGATTTTGCTGCACTCTCAAGCCGCACGGTAGAGAAGTACTAGGAATTTTGTTCGGCACCTGCTAACTTTGCATGTGACAGACGGCTATCCTTACCAATGGGACATTGTAGAGCTGGGAACAAGTGATCATTACTAAGATGAAAAAAGTTCCAAGATGGAGCTTACCGTTGAAAAAGCTGTCATACTTGTCAAGAAATTGGATATTGAGACAGACAAAGGTGTTCTCTGAGTCATTAGACGTAAAGGCATAACGGGATATGGAGCCCAGTGTTTCTCTGCATGTACAAAGAGAAGTCCAAAAACAAGACTCGCAATCAGAAGGCCGTAAATGAGTGGATGTGACCAAGGAAGCTCTTCTGCGGTTTTTATACTAAAACCAAGTAATAAACACCCTACAGTGGTGGCAAGAGTTACAGAACCAAGAACATCGATGCGACGCAGTTTTTCAGTTAAACTCTGTTGTCGAACCGCCGAAGGCAGAGGGATATTAACTTTGGTTGCAACCACGATGAAACTAAAAAGCAGGAGCGGTGCCTTGTACAACGGTAAGTCATCCAGTAAACTTTTCGTTTAGAAGAAGAAATGGACCTGCATATAAAATGCGGCATGCCTATGATGAATTGATATTCTTCTTGACTATGTCATTCTTAACTTGAAGACTTACCATCCGAAGTTATCGTTAACCCATCCGCCCAGCGGACCACCGAGGCCAGCTCCTAATCCGTATAAGCTATTGAGAATCGAAGTTAGAGTAATCCTCTTGTGTTAGAATGAGAGTGCAAGGTAAACTTATGTACATGTTTGCCATCCCCTGATAAAGTCCACGCTGCTTTCTGGAATATCATGCATCAATATGACGTTAAAGCACGGTAAAGCGACCAACAAAGGTATGAAATCAGAAACAGCGATGCTGGAAACTGTACAAACAGATTCGATCAGCACCCCGGGAACTCAGTAATAAAGAAATGAACCTGTCATAACACTAGTATTGTCCATGTAGATCATTCAGTCAAAAGACGGATATCACTACACTATGAAGACGGAACTGACCCTCCACCGCCCATTCCAGCAACGGCACGAGCAGCAATCAACGCTTGCATTGAAGGGGCAAACCCACAATATATAGTGCCAGAACCTATTATCGATTACTCCCGTAACTCCCGAATGAATGATGATCACAGTCATACCAAATAATGTCAGAGCAACTAACATAGCGCCCTTCCGGCCCAAGATGTCAGCCAAACGTCCTAAGCGAGGTATGAGCGTTCAAAGTGTCAACAAGAAAAATGAATAGAACAAACAAACCATAAAGCGGCGTAAAACAGCAGACAGATAGAAGATACGATGTTCCAATGTAAGACGTCTGATTAGACGCCTCGAATTGACTCCCTATGGGCGTCAAGAGCGTTGCGACGATTGTTCCTGCATTTAATTTCAGTGACCGGAGAACTCACCCAAGGTTTACACGAATTTGCACGAACCGTCAAGCGCGCCTAATAGTACACCAGACCATAGACCAGCCAAGATCCATATAGTGTCGGCTCTAGAGAACCTGGTCATTGCATGGTCGTCACTGATAAGTGGTGGTTCTGAGGGATTATCGCCATCATCAGTAGCACAGTACGAGGGCGGGACCTCCTCAAGCAGCGGCCTCGTTTCGTCCGACGAAGACCCGCTATCTGAGTGCATGAGGAGGGATTAGAAGGGTATATGGCGGGCCTAGTGTTGAACTTTATATTTCCTGTCAATCCCCGTCTGACGAATCAGAAAATATTAAAGGACGAAAAAGACGATCGTTCAAGGGGGAAAGGACTCCATGTAAATGATTCGCATGGACTAGGTTTAACGATCACATTAGAGAGTTGGATTTGATTTGATTTTTTGTCATTTTCCGCAATCATCGGCGGGAATATCTCGACCGGCCGGTCCGACAGATTCGGTAGGTCGGCTGAAAAACAGTAGGTAGGTTCACGGTCGTGAGCTCGTTGTCGTCTACATACAGGTCTTTAAAAGGTGTTGAGAACGGGAAGTAAGCGAGCACAGAGGTATCCGGGCTTAATTCAGCCTCTTAGTTTGGGCGTGTTTTTAGACCGTGACTGTGGCGTGTTGGAAGGAGAAAAGACATTTTTATTTCCCATTTTTCACGGGGCTTCTGAGTGAGTCCCGTCAGTTTGCATTGTCTGGGGGGCCCGGACGTGTCGGAGACCCGTGGGGTGGACCCCTTCACAGCCTGGGTTCAAAAATCGCGACCCAGTACTTTAGAACGTGAATTTCCTTTAATGAGTTACAGGGAGCGCCCACTATTGCTGCCCCTAGCCCGTAATATCCGCGACAAGCGCTGAATCATTATTCATGCGCATCCACCGCAATGGCGTAGCAGTTATATTACCTTGTGTTACAGAAATCCTGTACGCCTTATGAGTAATTCGTCTTCCACTAAATTTCCTATATATAGTAATCGGTTCTACAAAGGAACCTGTTTTGAATATTGAACTGAACAACATCTGTTCGTGATTAACAACTGATTTGCAGATCTTGACACACTGTTTATTTTCTATGAATCCATAAAAACGCTCCTCCAAGGTCGGATCTATTCATTATCCCTTTCAATCTATCCCTTCTCAATCTATCAGATTTCTGGACCACCGCAGAGGACCCACCGGACTCGGAGAGAATGTGAAATGCCTATAAGTAATGACTATCAGTGAAAGGCATAGACCTATCGACAGGTGATCTGTGGACCGGCTTGCTGATTCTTTTAATCCGCCGGGCATCCTCCTTACAGTACCGCCCGTCCGCCGTCAAGGTTATCAAGCCTGACAGATTTCGATTGCCATTTTCGACTGAGGTGATCGTCTCTCCTCTTCCCACACAGACAGATGTGATTCTCGAGGATGCGATGAAGTCACTCTCCCAGGTTTTTTACTGGATGGAACCTTGGAGCTCACATGAATATTCTAAATTTTGCAGAATGTTCACAAGGATGTCTAAGGATGACATCGATTGTGATTGGAGCAATCCGAAGGGTTATCGGATGCGCGATTCGAAGGTTTAGCGGGATGCACGTTCACATTTTTTTTATGACTTCGATGAGCGCTGGGCTAACGCTACCTGCTACTGCGTAGTACTACTTGTCAAGTTATTGGTTTGGTTGAGGACCTCACGATCGAGATGTTATGCAACAGATGTAAGGTGGGACCAACATCCATGCATATCGAGGCACATCAATTGTTGGGATTCTTATTGCACATGTCCAACTTTATACATCACGGATTGTTTATCAAACGCGAGCAAGGTCTGAAGTACAGAATGTTACGTGACTTCATTTCCGAATACTTCTGAGTGAAAAATACATACTGTCGACTCCCGAGGAACATCGTGCATCTTGCCACTACGGTCAATTTAATAATAGCAGACACGACACGGACGGAGTACTGCTAGGGACGAAACTGCGTGTGACCAACATCGTTGCAATGACTGAGACCGTTGTGATGAGCAACCGGAGCGAGTCAAGGTGTTTCGATAAGACCCTGTAGCAAAGACGGCAAAGACGAACAAAGAAAGACGAGTAAATGGTCGCAATGGAATGAATGTATTTCAATTACGACAAGCTTACATAATTAGTGATTTTCTGACAAGTGGACCGAGCCCTTTGGCGACAATTCGGTAGGTTAAGGTGAATTCAAGCCCCTCTGGAACGACATCTTGGAGTTCATAATCCGACTTCTCTGTGAACGGCCACTTCAATGCCATCTCCATCGTTTCAAGCTGCTCATTTTGACTCTTCGGCCCATCAGCTCTTCCCTCCTCCGCCTCAGGCTTCTCCCCGCTCTGCTCATGCTTGGAAATCTGTTTTTCGCTTGCCTAATGTCTCGTCCAAGAAGATAACTTCACCCTCTCCCCAGCTTGTCATTGATACCTCGTTCATCCCCAATACCACCTGTACTAACGCACCATCCGCTCTGACCCCGACGTCGTCTTTCATATCTGACCAGCGTTCGTCGTACAACTCCTCGACGCAATCTACCGACTCAAACGGAGGAAGAACCCCCTACAATACGACATCAATGAACCGGTCTTATCCTCCGTATCAGAATTCGCAGCTACCCAAATCCACAGATGCGCTCTCGGTTGGGGCCTCATCGAATCGGCTTCGGACAAAGAGTAAGGTAGAAAGACAACGGACGAATTTATCACGAAAGACCCAACCATCGCCTACCTTACTACCCCTGACTGCCCAGCCACATAATGTAACATCATTGACGACTCCTACTACACCATCGAAATCTCGGTCCAACGGACTTTTCACACCCAAATCCATGGGGATCTCTGCGTCGCGCTTTATACGGCGCGTAGCCTCAGCACCAAACGCCAAGGGCCTCTTCAACCTTGGTGGTTCGCGGTCGACGCCGACCACGAAGAATGGGCTACTTGCTCCGGTTGACATGGTGCCACCACTTCCGTCGATGGTGTCGAATTCACTTGAGCATGGCATGGACTCTTTGGAGACGGTATCATCGGGTTCTTCAAGAGGTCGTTCATCGAAACCACCACCGTCTTCCTACGCCAAGCCGCGGGATGGCAATGCAGACAAGGTTGCGTTTCGTAGAACGTATTCTAGTAATTCCATCAAGGTTCGACAGGCGAGTTGGACGTGTATTCGTTATTTGAGGGATAATTACTGATCAGTGCTTTGATTTCATTCATTTATCGTGGACAGGTTGAAGTAGGGCCATCGAGTTTCCTCAAATTGAAACTGCTAGGAAAGGGGGATGTGGGAAGAGTTTATCTCGTTCGTGAGAAGAAAACAGACAAGCTCTTTGCGATGAAAGGTAAAGCACCTCGCTTCGTTCTAGAACACTCTAATACCCCTTTGCCTACACCGACTATTTGCCCCTCCCCCCCCCTCACCCACTTGCATGACCCATCTGAGCGTGGCGCACATAATGCTTACTTGACGTTGATCCGCAGTTTTATCGAAGAAAGAAATGATTGAACGGAAAAAGATCAAGCGGGCGTTGACGGAGCAGGAAATATTGGCGACTGCCAACCATCCTTTTATCGTGACATTATACCATTCATTTCAGTCGGAAGAATATCTGTATTTCTGCATGGACTATTGCATGGGAGGCGAGTTTTTCCGAGCGTTGCAAACACGACCGGGAAAATGCCTGCCCGAGGATGGGTCAAGATTTTACGCCGCGGAGGTGGTCGCGGCATTGGAGTACCTGCACCTTATGGGATTCATTTATCGCGATTTGAAGCCTGAAAGTAAGTGGACTGACCTGTGTTTAGCAGTGATGAAAATTGACTCACGGCTTCTCGGCTTTTCTGTGGCTTCGTGTAGATATTCTGCTGCACCAGTCGGGGCATATTATGCTTTCTGATTTCGATCTAGCAAAAGCGTCAAGCGAGCCCGGCGGCATGCCAGTTATGATTCAGTCTGATCATAATGGGGTGAGTTTGTTCGAGTCGGGGGCGGGCATAATTGAGTTTGTTCACCGGATGATGTCTAGACACCGATGGTAGATACGATGTCATGTACTGCCAACTTCCGGACGAACTCGTTTGTTGGGACAGAAGGTAAGGGAAAGAAGTCTATGTGATGGGATGACCTCGCTAATGGAAAGCATCGTCGGTGGCGGTGTCTAGAGTACATTGCTCCAGAAGTGATTGCTGCTCAGGGCCATACGGCAGCGGTGGATTGGTGGACGCTAGGTATCCTTATCTATGAGATGATTGTACGTGGCTTTACTTGTGTTTGGCTGGTCTAACTAGTAGCGTTAAACTTACTTGTTGGGATTTGACTAGTATGCCACGACTCCTTTCAAAGGACCTGCACGTAAAGACACGTTCTCTAATATCCGTTCATTGGGAGTGAGCTTCCGTGACTCGCCAAAGGTATCGAGGTCAGTTCGGGTGCCCTTGTTTTGGTGTGGCTCAATGACATGTCAAAAAAAAATTTTTATCATTGCTCAGTGGATGTAAAGATTGCATCACGCGGTTACTGGATAAGAACGAGAAGACAAGACTTGGAAGCAAGACAGGAGCTAGTGAAGTGAAGCAACACAAGTGGTTTGGGAAGATGAACTGGGGACTTCTGCGTCACCAACAACCGCCGGTATGTTTGGATTCATTTCCCGGGGGGGATGCGTCTATCGGACGGACGGGTGCGGGAATAGAAAAGAGCCGTGTACTGACAGATATTGTGAATAGATTGTGCCGTCGTCGTCGAACGGACATGATGCGGTGAATTTCCGGAAGCTGAAGGAGTCGCATTCATTGCATCTAGAGGATCAAGTGGCATTAGTGACGGGAAGAGGAAGGGACAGCATGGGCTCGGGGGCCGAGAGGACAGATTTGTTTGGAGGATTTTCGAGCGTGACATTGCATTATGACGGAGACAATTGAGAAAGAGGAGTAATGGAGGGTCTAGAAACGTATGCAAAATAAATTTGTTGTTCTCCGGGACGTGTGTGGTAAGGGTGACACATGCAGGGATGCCTAATGGGGAAGAGGTTCAGCAAGCATGACCCTGTAGCAACAAATTGGCGGATGGCCGGATGGGGACAGGAATCGACGATCTGGGCCCGATTTGGGTGGGCAGCCCTGAGAGGGATCGGAGAGGTCACGCACGGACGGTAAAGGGCAGGATGGGGCCAGCCAGAGAGGACAAAGGGCAGAGCCAGCAGAGCAGAGCAGCCAGCAGTCATCCACCCCGCAGAGGCCCACGAGCAGAAAGGACCAAGGGGCAGGCTCACAGCCCTCGGGGCCTCGGCAGAGTTTAGATCTGAGATATACTGGGGGTGACGCGTGACAGGGCAGTTACGTACTCGGAAGACTCCCTTTCTCCACCGCAACTTTGACTACTTAGGACAATTCATCGCGAGTTGCTTGGAGTCGCCCCAATGGCTGACCTCTATCCGCCCTCGTACTCTCGTCCCTATCCCCGCGACCCCGAGCCTTACTCTCCCCCTACCCCCTACCCACTCTCCGCCCATCACTCCGGCTCCAGCACCGCCGACGACGACGACCAGTCCCCCAGTCCCTCCAAAACCAGTCCTGATGTCCAGAAGCCAGAGACAAAGCCCCAGGCCACTTTTCTTACAAAACTCTACGCGTACGTCCCCTCTTGAACCTCACTTTTCCGTCTTTTCCTCACGCGCGTCTAGTCTCCTCGAGCGCGAAGAGAACCACCACATGATTCGCTGGGATCCCGCCGGCGAACACATCATTGTCGAGCGTCCCGAGCAGCTTGCACTCCATGTCCTTCCCAGTGTCTACCGCCAATCCAGATTCGCTAGCTTCTCTCGGCAACTAAACGTGCGTCTTCTGCAAAATAAAAATAAAAATAAAAAATCTTGTGCTCATTCATCCCAGATCTATGGCTTCATGCGCAAAGTTAACCTCCGCAACGTCGACCCCGCAATCGACGATCCCGACGCGAGTACTTGGTGTAAGTTTTTTTTTTTTTTTTCCTCCACGTGATGCCTCCTCACACTCCCCAGCCCATCCGACCCTCAATCGTCACTCTCCCCCCGAAGTCGTTGCAAACTTCAAGCGTCGTGTCCCCCCTCGTCTCCCAAAACCACGCAAACGTGATCTCCAGGAGCCCCCTCCCATCCCTCCTCCACGCTCAGCCACTCTCGCCGCCATGGGCCCTGTTCCTCTCACTGTTCCTTCTTCTGTCCACAACAACAACAACAGCAACAGCAACAAGCCCAGCATCATAGGTCGCACCCGTGGCTTCTCTGCCCCCGGATCTTTCAACCCACTCAATCAGGCCAACTCTGCCGCCTGGGGTGCCAACAATTACTCTCGTTCTGCTCTCCCTCCCCTTACAGTTCCCTCCGATCCTCCTCATATGTCCCATGGTAATCTCTATAGTTCCCCTCATACCCTTCACCCAATCACCCCCACCGATGACTCGCCAGCATCAGGCGGCGGCTTTAACGGCATATCCTCATACTCCACGTCAAACCGCGACATGATGGTATCATCTCCCCAGTATCCCTATCAGGACCAGCCTACCTGGTCCTATTCTCAGAACAGTAACGGCAGCTCCTCCAGCCATAATGGAAGTTTATCTTCCCTTCTCAATCCAAGTGGTGGAGGTTACTCTAGACCCACTCCAACCATAAACACGTCCTATGCATCTCCTTTTTCGTCCATGCCCATGCAGGCTGAACATAGTGCTTCATCTTTGTCTCCAGATAGCCGTCCCACTACCGGTTACTCTATATCCTCCGTTTCCTCGCTTCCCTATCATCACGACAATCATCTCCATGAAGACTACTCTCGTCCCAATTCCTCTCACCACCGTCCCATCTCTCCCCCACGTCCCCACTCTTCAAAATCTAATTATACCCCCGTTTCCTTGAGCGTTCGTCGCGCACGCCGTCACAGTCAAGCCATGAGTCCATACCCCAGCCCATACGGCGGCCATGACGAACATCAACGCCCCTCAACTTCCCCTCAACCTCCAGACGATCATCAATCATCTGCTGGCCTTCCACGCGTTCGTAGCATGATTCAACTTCCTTCCGTTGACAGCTACTCCTTCAACCCTTCCCAGGCCGATTTTGCCTACTCTGCTGTTTCAAATTCTGTCTCCCATGCCTCTTCCATGGATTCTATGAATGACGGTCACGGTTGGACTCATCGAAACGTACGCCCTTCCACGTCGACATCCTCCATATCGGCCGCTTCTCACTCTTCGTCGACACAAGCGACGACGCCTCCCGTATCAGAAAATTATCACGATACAGACATCAATCGTTGTAAGCCTTTCTCTATCTCATCAATCCTTTCGGCGTTTTTCCTATTTTAACGTTTTTTTTTTTTTTTTTTTTTTCGCAATGCTCACTATGATATTTACTGACCAGTCTTGAACAACCAGTCTCGCCCGACTTCGGCTTTGTCGCGATGAATGAACATGTGCCGACCCACTTCAAAGCAACAGGGGAAATGTGATGATTGCTTGTTGCTATCTGCTTGTTCCGTTGCTGGACTCTTTTTCTTTCCTTTTTTTTTGTTGCTGCTTTGCCTGCTGCTTTCACGCTTTGAGGGATGCTATTTTGATGAACTTACCCGTATCTTGGAACTTGTTGTTTTCAGTCTTGTACTTTTTTTTTTTTTT